>VOPJ01006438.1:0-57886 GCA_014673585.1 Semibalanus balanoides
AAGTGTCCTTCGACAGTCTGCATTCGGCAAAAGGACAATCGGCTAAACGGCATTCGCCATTTTTCTTTGGCTGTTATGGCATTCGCCATTTTTCCCGGACAAGTAACCCAGCAGTTAGCATCATTATTAAATGTCATTCGTCATCCGCGCGAATCATTCGAGTCCACCAGACACGCATAACTATGACTGTGCCGTGTATTGCTGGACGCTCAGTATGTTAGGACAAATCATGTCGCAGTCCACAGACACGCAAAACTATGGCTGTGGCCGTGTAATTGCTGGATCGCTCGTAATGTTAGGTTACAAATCAATTCGAGTCCCCAGACACGCCATGAACTTAATGACTGGGTGCCGTGTATTGCTGACGCTCAGTATGATTAGTGACAAATCATTCGAGTTCCCACCAGAACACGCATTAACTATGACTGTGCCGTGAGTATTGCTGGACCGCTCAGTATGTTAGGAGCAAATCAACGAGTCCACCAGCACGCATAACCATGACTGTGCCGTGTATTGCTGGACGCTCAGTATGTTAGGACAAATCATTCGAGTCCACCAGACACGCATAACTATGGCTGTGCCGTGTATTGCTGGACGCTCCGTATGTTAGGACAAATCATTCGAGTCTACCAGACACGCATAACTATGGCTGTAGTTACCGTATATTGCAGGACGCTCAGTATGTTAGGAAGAATCATTCTGGCACAGTTAGCTGAGCCTCTCGATTGAGGGAGACTTCAGCCCTTTCGAGGTCGACACAGCCCACAGGCATCGTCGCGGCCACCGCTTCCCCCTCCTCCACAGCACATACCACGACACCTATACCTACAGTCGCCACCACTGCCGCTTCCGCCACCTCCACCGGGCACGGCTGAAAAGACGGCACAAAGTTACTCACAAGCGTTATGGCCGGGCTGGGCCGGCCGGCTGGGTCGGCCGCTTATATGTGATAAAAATCTGGTATTTAATGAGGACTCGTTGCGCGCTTCGCGCTTGCTCGTCATTGGTGTAGTCGAATGTGATGTTCTCATGCCTTTCTGATGATAGTTTTCTGGTGCGAAACCTTGACACGATTTTGGCTGACATCACAAGTAAAGTGAAAGGCAGTTGATGTGATCTTTCGAAATAAGCATCAAGCCATACAATCAGCGCAAGCATTGTTGACGTCACAATAACTGAAAGTCTAAAGCCTAATAATTGAATCTTATGCCACCATTGCAAAGTAGCAACTAATCTAAGCATATCGTTTATTAGCTGAGTCTGAAACTTAAAACAATCTGCAAACAAAGGTAGGTTGTAACTTGTATAGCAGTCTCGAAGGAAATAGTTTACCTTGTATTTTTTCAAACACAATTCGATTATATTTTCAAATACATCTTCTTTTCATAATGCCAAAAATAGTCATACATCGCGGCCGCGTCGATTCAGGACAGAAGGACGTAAATGATTAATTTCATCAAAACTTTATGCGTACTCTCCGCAACGTCAAACGTGGCTCAGCCAATCAGATTCGAATGTATATTCGCGTAGATTATGTATAGCCTCTGCCCAGGCGTTTGAGGCCCACATTCTTGATATTCCTTATTTATGACCCACATTCCTTCGACAAAAGTCAAATACATTCGGCTGGAGAGCCCTTTCAGCCCAGAAAACTTGCAGTGAGGGGTTTTTCAACACGTGCTACAAAACTGCTATCTCAGTTCAAAACCCATGTTGAAGGTGAACTACTTCCTTAAGCCACCATTGCAAAGTAGGTACTTATCTAAGCATATCGTATATTTATAGCCGAGTCTGATTTCTGAAACTTAAAACCATCTGCAAACAAGGCTAGTTGTATAGCGTATGCCACCAGGGGCGTAGGAACTCATTTGAAGTTGGGGGGGGGGGCAAAATGCATTTTGAAGTCGATTCTTTCCATGCAACGTCCATAGGCGTAGTGTTAAAATCCGAAAATGTTGGGGGCAGTTGCCCCCCCCCTGGCCCATAGGCTCCTACGCCTATGTATGCCACCATTGCAAAGTAGGAATTTATCTAAACATATCGTTTATTAGCTTAGTCTGAATTAAAGCAATCTGCAAACAAAGGTAAGTTATATAGCAGCGCAGTTAACTCACGTGTGGCGGCAGCTGCTGACAGCAGCGCCAGGAGAACCACCAGGAGTACAGGACTGAACCACTGCATGGTGACAAGTCTGACGCTGCCCCCACCCGGACACATTATATAGTGTCCAGGCCAGCCGGCCCTGTCGGCTAGTTTGACTGGTGGTCACCAGAGCTCCCCGGGGCCTCCGGAGGCCTCAGGAGGCCCTCCTGAGCTGTTCTCGTGACTGGGGAGATTATACTACATGTATGGGAAATTCCTGTCCCTAATGCTCCACGTGCGATGGACTGGACACCGTGCTTATGCGAAACAATGGTTTGAGGCTGCCTTTTTCACTTTGGCTGTCATTGTTCCTGCTGGAGGCTGGAGTTCAGAACGTACTGGTTCGTGGACCCGACTGGCATCACTGCTGGGGCAGCGAGCCCTGCAGCTGTTAAATGGACCGAATGGACCCGACGGGCGGACGCCAAGACGGGAGTAAGTCGAGTCCGTTGATCCACCATTTTACAAGTCTGGTTGTCACTATGTTCTGCTGATACTTTGAAGACAAATAATAGGTAGTGAAGTTACTTTGTTATTAATGTATTTGTCTTCAAATGACTACTGACTGACATCCTACGTCGTTCCGAAGAAAAGTATTGCGATGTTCTTAGCCGTTTGGGGACGTTAAACTTTCGTCTCTAAAAGTTCCGTGCCTGTGTGACTTAAATTGCGTGATCGGATGGTGGGATCAGGGCCTGCGCAACAAGCTTAGCTTAGCGGGGTTCCTGATCTCGGAATCCATCCCATCAAAAACATTCGGACTAAATTTATTTTAAAAAAATTGTTCTATTGATATTGCACATCCCTCGCACCGACGGGGGGGCGGATATCCGCCCCCTGAGGCCCTTTAATTCTGGACGGGAGCCCCTCTGACATGCAGAGCCCAGGTCCAAGTGACTTATGGGGGGAAGACTCATAGGCAGGGGCGTCGCCACCGGGGGAGCCGGGCACCCCCAGTTGCGCTCAAAACCCTCTTCGGCACCCCCAAGTTTACAGGATTTTAACATTAGGCCTATGGCGCCGGCTCCCCCAGAACCCTCGTTGCCTCCCCCATATTCCTGGTTGGCCCCTCGCTCGAAATATCGCGGCGACGCCCCTGCTCATAGGCCTTTTGGGGGGCATGGCCCGCATGCCATCCCCCCTGCGACCGCCTATGCTGGGCTCCCGCTTACAGTATCCCATGGAGTCTAAAATAAGCAGCATGTAAGCGCACCGTTTTAAATACATCTGAGTGGAGTGCTAACTTGTATGTCACATGACCAACAGAAGGCTTGCAGATAAGTGAGGTTCCGAGATGTGGCTGAGTGTATCGCAGTGTATTCTGCACAGAGCTGAGTCTGGTTCACGAGATGGGTTGCTACCAGGCCCTGAGACAAAGTGGGACTGTATTCTGGCCAAGGCCTGAGGTCACGATGTTGGGCTGTGAAAAAGGTGGGAGTGTATTCTGCCACAGGTCGATGGTCACGAGATGGGCTGAGCTGGGAGTGTATTCTGCCACAGGGCTGTGCATAGATGGAGCTTGTATTCTGCCACGTGGCTGAGTGGATGTATTCTGCCACAGGGTGAGGTCACCAGGATGTGCTGAGTGGGACTGTATGTCTGCCCAGCTGGGTACAGGAGGGCGAGGGAGTGTAATATTCTGCCACAGGGCTGAGGTCACGGAGGTGGCTGGTTTGGAGTGTATTCTGCACAGGGTGAGGCACGAGATGGGATGAGGGGAGTGTAGTCTGCCACAGGCTGAGGTCACGAGATGGGCTAGTGGAGTGTGTATTCTGCACAGCGGCTTGAGGTCACGAGATGGATGAGTGACATGTTATTCGCCACAGGGCTTAAAAAGGTCACACATTGCTGGCTGAGTGGGAGGTATTCTGCCACAGGCTGAGGTCACGAGATGGGCTGGTGGAGTGTATGCTGCACAGGTAGTTGGAGTGTATTCTGCCACAGGGTGGGGGGAGTGTATTCTGCCAGGGCGAAAGAGTCAAGGATGGGTCTCTGATGGGACCTCTCATCTCTATGCCACCAGGGCTGAGGTCACAGGATGGGCTGAGTGGGAGTAGTATTCTGCCCACAGGGCTGAGGTCACGCGAGATGGGCTGGTTGGAGTGTATTCTGCCCACGGGCTGAGGTACGAGATGGGCTGAAGGGCAGTGGTATTCTATGCCACAGGCTGAAGAGTCACAGGATGGGTTGGTGGGAGCGGTATTCTGCACAGGCTGAGGCACAGATGGCTGAGTGGGAGTGTATTCTGCCACAGGGCTTGAGGTCACAGAGATGCGCTGAGTGGAGTGTATTCGCCACCAGGGCTGAGGTCACAGGATGGGCTGAGTGAGAGTGTATTCTGCCATAGGGCTGAGGTCACGAGGGGATACTGAGTGGGACTGTATTCTGCCACCAGGACTGTTGTCTCAGGGCTGCCTTACGTCGTCATATGACCTCGCCTCCTTGTGCCTCGCTTCCCACTTTATTCCCTACTCTCACCTTGATTGCTGCGCATGGCTGACTGGGGGTTCGCCTCCGGCGTGGCGGTCCCACGGCTCACACGTGCTTCAACGTCCTGCTGCTGCCCGACTACCGGACCCCGGAGAAGCTGCGAGACATGCTGCTGAAGGCGGTCAGCTTCAGCAAGGGCTTCGGCATGTTGTAGCCGAGCGCTGCTGACACTGCCTTTCGGGCCAACGAAGGCGGGGGTCCGGCTGGGCCCCTGTCGGCTCCGCCCGGGGTCGTCAGGGGCCCGCTGGCACCCCAGACTGCATGGGGCCTTTATTTTCAGTGGGACTGTCTGCCATGCCTGCAAGACGCTTTACATTATATGTGTGTGCCGATGTATGAACGTTAAATAAATGTGCGCAGATGATGGATATTACAGATTGGTTTTGAGTGATTTTCGCTGAAGGTGGAGTGAGTTAACAGTGAGGCTGGGTCGGTAGAGAGTTCGGCTCGGATAATCCATGTGTTCCGTGCTCGGGTCTGTCTACTGGCGAGATCATTCGGTTCTCCAGCTTGGGTGGACGTGAGAGACCCTCGACTATAAACTAAACGCGCAGTCGCAAAGCTTACACCACCTTGGAATAGGAGTGAGTGGAAAGTGCATGCGGATCCAAGAAACGGGTCTCAGATACAAAATATCCACAAAGTAAATGACTGATCTAGGATTTCCAATAGACCTGGAAGACAAAATCCAACAATGTACTTAGCATCCTCAGGATCTCTTACATCTGATGCTTTGTAGAAGGCAAGATGCTGTAGTGTCGGCCTATGTAGAGGCTACAGAGCGAGGCAAAATGCTAGAAGGCACATATTGGTGTGTGGGTCTACTAAAGGCTACGACAGATCATGCCTCGATACTGTTTAGGCTTTGGACCGGAATAGTGAGCCTGTGTAGAGGATACAGACCAAGCCGCGCGACGGTGCGAAGACNGACAGGGGACAGTTGGTGCGTGCAGTGAGGAGTGAGCGGCGTCTGTGCGTTAAGGAGGACCTTCTGTTCTCTTGCCATACTTTGTCGTGCCTGGGCGTGCGCGCTACACAGGCCACCCCGGGCCGCTCCACTGTGTTTGTGTTTTACTCGCGGAATTAAACGCTAGTCCTCGTGAAAATTAGTGTCTACGTGTTAATTATCATCAGCTTTATCTTTGTGCAACGCTGCAAGAACTGTGAGTTGTGAATATCATTCATATCTACCTTATAAGATTTGTCATTCGAATGCCGCGTTAACTGCGTCAAGCCGTCTCTAGGAAGTTCTGGGTCAGTCAAAGTGGGTGAAAGCGTCAATACCACAGTTGACAAGGTGCCAATTTAACCCAACAGTGCAACAGAAGTGCTTATTATTGCATTCTCTCAAGGCTCCTGCGTCATTCCTCCAGAACTACTTCTTCTCCGCCGCGTATGAGTGCGGCGGCGACGCGGAGGACTTCACCCGTCCGGCTTCCACTTCCCGTTGCCATGGAGACTGGCAGCCGGAGAAAGACTCGCCGACCAGGGGACGCCGCCCGGCTAATGTCAACATGCCGGGCGACGCACAATGGGCGGGCAGCGGTATTTAGGGTGACATATTCATTTTTGTGTCTTTCTTATCGATGCAAAAAATTGTTGTAGTTAGACTCAAAATCGCCCATGGATTCTGAAAATAACAATATATATCCGCCAGTACGAATAGTTTTTCGTATAGGGGAGCTTGATCACGGAACTTCGAACGGAGCAGCGGAAACGGAACCATTTGCTGGAATTTGTGTGCAAAGTTCAAAGTGAAATGGCATGCAAATTGGAATACTGAACGAGTTATTCGGTGTCCGTACGTGATAAGTGAGTCATACAACTATACGAAAAGTCATGTTAGCCTTTCCAAAAATGTGTTTTGCATTACTTATCAATTTTATTAGAGGTGTCAAAAATGGCAAAATATTTCCCCATACTTTATTTTGCAATAGCCGTTTTTAAAATGGCCTGCGCTGCAATTATCTAGTGCCTGCGCTGCAAACATTATTTTTAGTTGACATGAACCATTTCTATCCAACCAATGCTAATTTGGCTGCCCAGTACCTGCCTCTTTGGAAGTTATCGTCAATGTTGTATCGCTTTATTTACATTGGCTTGTGTTACGAACGATATGTTGCAAGATTAGTTTAACCCTATTAGTGGCTACCCCGTCCGATTAAAAAAATCAACCAGGTTCGATCCCCTCGACATGAACATGATCCTCGCATATTTCTACAAAAAGTACCGGTGTGCGGCCATTGGACGCCGCTTGTTGGGTAAAAACCAATTACAACAAAAATTCGATGTCTTTTTGATCCAAGCGACATCTGTCCATGTTTATCAACCGAATTTAAACGCAACTTAATAGCGGTACTCCCATCGGTCTAATATGAGGTGGGTCCGGAAAGCTAGGGCAATCTCCTACTGATTATGGCCTACTGCTGCGGCTGTGCTGCCATAGTCTATCTGGGTATGTTTTTTTATCTTGGCAAACCAATCATGATTAAAAGAAGCCTTGGCATGTTGCCATAACAGTAGACTGAAACTAAACACATATTAATCTAAAAAAATCCTCACGGCTGGCCAACGGCCAGCCATTGACATTTGGGACTGGCTGTGGCTGTGATGCTTTGGCTGTGGGGTGGCTAGGCGAAGGAAAAGTTCGGCGATGTAGAGCTCTACTCGTCTAGCAAGGGCTCCCACAGGCCGGCCAAGGACCCCCAAGGCCGAGTGAGGGCAGTCAGGGCACCCCCGCGCCGGTACGACCGAGGGCTCCCTCAGGCCAACCAAGGGCCCCATTAGGCCGACCAGGGGCCCTTTAGGCCGACTTGGCCAACCGTGGAACTATCAGACCGACCAGCCTAGAGCCCCCTCAAGTCGTCCTAGGGCCTTCTTTTGCCAGTGGAGGGCCCTTTAGACCGACCGAAGGCCTCAGGAAGACTGGGGACCTTTTTGGTAGCAATAGTAGGCCCACCAAGGGCCCCAGATACATTTGCATTTGCCATTTGCCTTTTTGCATTTTTTGTTATTTTGTCATTTGCCTGAGGCATTTGCTTTTTTGCCTTTGGTATATTTACATTCGACAAAAACACATGTCAAAGTGTCCTTCGACAGTCTGCATTCGGCAAAAGGACAATCGGCTAAACGGCATTCGCCATTTTTCTTTGGCTGTTATGGCATTCGCCATTTTTCCCGGACAAGTAACCCAGCAGTTAGCATCATTATTAAATGTCATTCGTCATCCGCGCGAATCATTCGAGTCCACCAGACACGCATAACTATGACTGTGCCGTGTATTGCTGGACGCTCAGTATGTTAGGACAAATCTCATCAGCAGGAATCCACTTGACACAGTCCCCAATAAAACAGTATGGCTAGTCACGTCTGTTGACTAGTCTGCGCCCGACTCTGAGAGCAGAATGATTTAGAACAAAATCCATTCGACGCATCCCACCAGAAACGACAATAACTACCATGCTGTCTGCGTTCGTTAATTGCCTGAACAGCTACAGTTAGTTAGGACCAAACTCATTCAGAGAAAATCCATGAAGAACAGCGCAAATAACTTGATTCGCAACTTGTAGCCGTGTATATGCCCATTGGGCCTAGCCGTGTATTGCTGGACGCTCAGTATGTTAGGACAAATCATTCGAGTCCACCAGACACGCATAACTATGGCTGTGCCGTGTATTGCTGGACGCTCCGTATGTTAGGACAAATCATTCGAGTCTACCAGACACGCATAACTATGGCTGTAGTTACCGTATATTGCAGGACGCTCAGTATGTTAGGAAGAATCATTCTGGCACAGTTAGCTGAGCCTCTCGATTGAGGGAGACTTCAGCCCTTTCGAGGTCGACACAGCCCACAGGCATCGTCGCGGCCACCGCTTCCCCCTCCTCCACAGCACATACCACGACACCTATACCTACAGTCGCCACCACTGCCGCTTCCGCCACCTCCACCGGGCACGGCTGAAAAGACGGCACAAAGTTACTCACAAGCGTTATGGCCGGGCTGGGCCGGCCGGCTGGGTCGGCCGCTTATATGTGATAAAAATCTGGTATTTAATGAGGACTCGTTGCGCGCTTCGCGCTTGCTCGTCATTGGTGTAGTCGAATGTGATGTTCTCATGCCTTTCTGATGATAGTTTTCTGGTGCGAAACCTTGACACGATTTTGGCTGACATCACAAGTAAAGTGAAAGGCAGTTGATGTGATCTTTCGAAATAAGCATCAAGCCATACAATCAGCGCAAGCATTGTTGACGTCACAATAACTGAAAGTCTAAAGCCTAATAATTGAATCTTATGCCACCATTGCAAAGTAGCAACTAATCTAAGCATATCGTTTATTAGCTGAGTCTGAAACTTAAAACAATCTGCAAACAAAGGTAGGTTGTAACTTGTATAGCAGTCTCGAAGGAAATAGTTTACCTTGTATTTTTTCAAACACAATTCGATTATATTTTCAAATACATCTTCTTTTCATAATGCCAAAAATAGTCATACATCGCGGCCGCGTCGATTCAGGACAGAAGGACGTAAATGATTAATTTCATCAAAACTTTATGCGTACTCTCCGCAACGTCAAACGTGGCTCAGCCAATCAGATTCGAATGTATAGGAAGTCGCGTAAGATTACTAGTAATAGACCTCTGCCCAGGCGTTTGAGGCCCACATTCTTGATATTCCTTATTTATGACCCACATTCCTTCGACAAAAGTCAAATACATTCGGCTGGAGAGCCCTTTCAGCCCAGAAAACTTGCAGTGAGGGGTTTTTCAACACGTGCTACAAAACTGCTATCTCAGTTCAAAACCCATGTTGAAGGTGAACTACTTCCTTAAGCCACCATTGCAAAGTAGGTACTTATCTAAGCATATCGTATATTTATAGCCGAGTCTGATTTCTGAAACTTAAAACCATCTGCAAACAAGGCTAGTTGTATAGCGTATGCCACCAGGGGCCGGGTAGTCGGTTTGGCGCGTCGAGAAAGACGGTACTTGCGCGCGTGGGTCTGCCGTCAGACCCTTTGTTTATACATTTGAAAGTTGGGGGGGGGGGAGAGGGCCAAAATGCATTTTGAGAGTCGATTCCTTTCCATGCAACGTCCATAGGCGTAATGTTAAAATCCGAAAATGTTGGGGGCAGTTGCCCCCCCCCTGGCCCATAGGCTCCTACGCCTATGTATGCCACCATTGCAAAGTAGGAATTTATCTAAACATATCGTTTATTAGCTTAGTCTGAATTAAAGCAATCTGCAAACAAAGGTAAGTTATATAGCAGCGCAGTTAACTCACGTGTGGCGGCAGCTGCTGACAGCAGCGCCAGGAGAACCACCAGGAGTACAGGACTGAACCACTGCATGGTGACAAGTCTGACGCTGCCCCCACCCGGACACATTATATAGTGTCCAGGCCAGCCGGCCCTGTCGGCTAGTTTGACTGGTGGTCACCAGAGCTCCCCGGGGCCTCCGGAGGCCTCAGGAGGCCCTCCTGAGCTGTTCTCGTGACTGGGGAGATTATACTACATGTATGGGAAATTCCTGTCCCTAATGCTCCACGTGCGATGGACTGGACACCGTGCTTATGCGAAACAATGGTTTGAGGCTGCCTTTTTCACTTTGGCTGTCATTGTTCCTGCTGGAGGCTGGAGTTCAGAACGTACTGGTTCGTGGACCCGACTGGCATCACTGCTGGGGCAGCGAGCCCTGCAGCTGTTAAATGGACCGAATGGACCCGACGGGCGGACGCCAAGACGGGAGTAAGTCGAGTCCGTTGATCCACCATTTTACAAGTCTGGTTGTCACTATGTTCTGCTGATACTTTGAAGACAAATAATAGGTAGTGAAGTTACTTTGTTATTAATGTATTTGTCTTCAAATGACTACTGACTGACATCCTACGTCGTTCCGAAGAAAAGTATTGCGATGTTCTTAGCCGTTTGGGGACGTTAAACTTTCGTCTCTAAATCCCATGCCAGTGGACTTGAAATTGCGTGATCCGGGATGGTGGGCATCCAGGGCCTTGCGCATCAAGCTTTAGGCTATTAGCCGGATGTCCTGATTCTCATCCCATCCACAATCAAAAACGATGAGTCGACTTAAATTTTATTAAAAAACAAAATGTTCTATTGATAATTGCACATCCTCGCGACCCTTCACGGGAGGGCGGAATTAATGAATCCGCCCGAGGCCCTTTCAAACCTCTATCATGGAAAACGAGCGTAGCCCCACTTCGTCTGACATGCTAGACTGCGCCAAGATCCCACACCTTTAGCCTATATCGAACTCTTCTACATGGCATATTGGAGATCAGGCTATAGGCATGGCGGCGTCGCCACGAGGGGGAGCGCGGGCCAGCCCCACAGTTCTTTGCGTCTATACGCGTTACGGCACCTCCAAGATTTACAGGATTATTCAACATAGGGACTAAGTCGCACGTTCGTGCTCCCTCTGACAATACCCAAGAGAGAATCCCCCTATCCTGGATGGCCAAACCATTCGGACTCGAAATATTATGTCATCCGCGGCGGAGCTAAACAGCCTCTCTAGACTCATCCAAACCAGACCCTGGGGCTTGGAGCGCAACTGCCATCCCACTGTGAGCGCCCTACATAGTCTGGGGCTCGTCACGTCGTCCGCCTGGACCGTATCTCTGCATGGAGTGCGATCATAATAGCCGGAAGAGGCAGCCCTGTCGATCACCGCTACCGGTCATGTTCGAGTCTAAATATCTGCCTCTTGACAAAGGCTGATCCGCGGTTTAGTCCGGCGTCCTTTGACACAGGGCCTAAAACGCGCGAGAAGTGAAAAGCTGTGCTCGTGAGAAAGACTGGAATTCCGTGGCCAAGAGACCTAGTATTGTTGGAGAGAGGTGGAAGTGCGTTCCTGTGGTCGCCGCCGCAACATCAAAAGAAACGTGTGAGAGATTTCGTTCCATGAACATCGAATTCGTTTGCGTTATGACATGTCATCGAGTTCTCCAGCTGTTCCCCTCGGCCAGCCACCTGTCCGCGAACCTTTTCAACTTTCAACTAGGGAATACTCCCCTCGCAGTGCCTTGAAAGTCCCCCCCCCACCCAGAGGACGCAGGGCAATCTCACCCAGTCGACAGTAATAAAACGTGTTGAACTGTCCCGACAACCTGACGCCCCCCCCCCCATCCAGTCAACAACGCTTCGCTGATGAAACGGAGCGAAATTAACTCGAAGCCTAGATCCGCCAATGAAAATCCCCCCGCAGTGAAAATTCCTTAGAGGAGGTCTTGCCTTTCTGTACATTTACAGCAGTGCCGTAGAATGCAATCCACTGGGAGCCGAAGTGACCTCCCCAACCGATGTGAGCTCCCCCCTCCCCCGCTGCTCTGCTCAGCTGACCGAGGCACCGGTAGGTGAACGCCATAGGTTGTCATGGGTGCCCGAACCCCAAGCCCAGCCTAGCCAAAGACCATGAACACCAAGCCTAGACCCAGACCAGACCCATTACAATTTATAGTATTGAGGCCCATGCCCGGTCTGGCCCATTCAGATTAAGCAGATAATTATTTTCAAAAAATTGCAACCATTATCCTAGCACATTTACTTGCATACTATTAACGAGAAATAATATCACGCACCTGTGTGTAGCTGTGGATTTGGACTCATCGAACACTTTTCGGTCAACATTGTCAGATTGGATCAGACTGGATCTGTCATGATTTGGGATTTTTTAAAATCTTACACCACTATCACTTACCATGATTTATTGTTCTCATATAATTGCCAAAGTTTATTGATTATAGTATCCTATATCATTTATTGACATATTTACCTGGCTTAACATCTGATTGTCAAGTAAAAAATAGCGCTTAGCGACATAACTCAAAAATTGCCATACCCATGCCCGCCAAATTGCCATACCCATGCCCGCCCAGTGCCCATGAAGTAAAAAACGCATATCCAACCCAGGCAATCGGAAAATTTGAGTGAGCACCTATTCGCTATTGGTGCACCCGATCGATGACAAACACTGGTGAACGCCTCACGAATGCCGGGCCGCGGCCAGCACTGACAGTCACTGAGGCACGGGAGCTGGCAATGAGAGCCAACTGAGGCACGGGAGCTGGCAATGAGAGCCAACTGAAGCACGGGAGCGGGCAATGAAGAGCCAACTGAGGCACGGAGCTGGCAATGAGAGCCAACTGAGGCAATGGAAGCTGCCAATGAGAGCCAACTGAGGAACGGATGGCAATGGAGATGCCAACTGAGACACGGAGCTGCATCAATGAGAGCCAAACTGAGGCATGGGAGCTGGCAATGAGAGCCAACTGAGGCACGGGAGCTTGGGCAATGAGAGGCCAACTTTGAGGCACGGGAGGCTGGCAATGAGAGCCAACTGAGGATGGGAAAGCTGGCAATGAGAGCAATGGAGCACGGGAGCTGCCAATGAGAGCCAACTGAGGCATGGGAGCTGGCAATGAGAGCCAACTGACGGCACGGGAGCTGGCAATTGAGAGCCAACTGAGGCACGGGAGCTGGCAATGAGAAAGCCAACTGAGGGCACAGGGAGCTTGGCAATGAGAGCCAACTGAGGCATGGGAGCTGGCGCAATGAGAGGCCAAACTGGCGAGGAATGGGAACTGGCAATGGAGAGCCAACTGGAGGAACGGAGCTGGCAATGAGAGCCAACTGAGGCACGGGAAGCTGGCAATGAGAGCCAACTGAGGCATGGAGCTGGCAATGAGAGCCAACTGAGGCATTCTGGGAGCTGGCAATGAGGAGCCAACTTGAGGCATGGGAGCTGGCAATGAGGACCCACTGAGGCACGGGGACGCTGGCAATGAGAACCAACTGAGGCACGGGAGCTGGCAATGAGAGCCAACTGAGGCACGGGAGCTGGCAATGAGAGCCAACTGAGGGACGGGAGCTGGCGAATGAGAGCCAACTGAGCATGAGAGCTGGCAGGTGAGAGCCCAACTGAAGAACGGGAGCTGGCAATGAGAGCCAACTGAGGCACGGGCGGCTTGTGATGCGAGCAACGAGGCATGGGAAGCGGCAATGAGAGCCAACTGACGGCACGGAGAGCTGGCAATGAGAGCCAAACTTGAGCACAGGGAGCTGGCAATGAGAGCCAACTGAGGCATGGGGAGCTGGCAATGAGAGCCAACTGAGGCACGGAGCTGCAATGGAAGCCAACTGAGAACGGAAGAGCTCGGGATGCGGAGTTTCAACTGAGGCACGGGAGCGTGGTGATGAGAGCCAACTGAGGCACGGGAGCTGGCAATGAGAGCCAACTGAGGCCGGGAGCTTGGCCAATGAGAGCCAACTGAGGCATGCAGCTGGCAATGGAGCCAACTGAGGCACGGGAGCTGGCAATGAGAGCCAACTGAGGCACGGGAGCTGGCAATGAGAGCCAACTGAGGGACGGGAGCTGGTAATGAGAGTCAACTGAGGAACGGGGATGGTAATGAGAGTCAACTGAAGCACGAGGATGGTAATGAGAGTCAATTAACGCACGAACCAATGGTTGTTTAGCACCTAAAAGCGATATTTCAGCTCCTTAGGAGCCCGCAGCGGCGGCTGTCGAAGTTCATGAACGAAAAACTGCTCTCAATCTAAATGGCAGAAATAAGGTATGAGAAGTTTACAAGCGCATACGCTTCCAATTCATTCCAAAATATAAAAGGAGTAACAACAATTACCGCCAGTCTGGGGCATAGTCATCATGTTTATCGTTTTCAGGTAGTTTTAGTCGTGATTCAATCGATAAAGCATTACTCTGGACTTGTATCCAACATAACCAGCTCACTAGCCGAAGTGTCCTTCCTGGATGTTTGAAGCGCCCCATCAAACACACCAGTCCACAGCTGCCAGGCAGACATTACAAAGCAGCACACGATACGCGAGATCAAACAACAAAAACAAATCAGGTGGCAAGCATGGTATATTGTATTTTTCGCTCCCTGCTCACCAAATCGTTGCACAGTTCCGCGATTGTACTCGTTTCTCCACAGAGTCGCCACGGGAACCAGGCCAGGTGTTGGCCAGTGGCTGTACTGTGAATGACTGGCTGTGTCATGATAAGAGATGCAGAAAATCCTAAATCTTTGGTCACAGCTTAGTCAGACCCAAGGAATGAGCTGGCAAGTCACAGCTTTAATCACGGCGCTGCAATGCTAACCCAATGACACTGGTCTGGCCAGTCACAGCTTTAGTCACGGCCGTGACTAGGTCTGGTCCCAGCGCTGGGACGCTGGAAAATTATGCAGCTCTAGTCCTGATAGCGCAGGCCGATAGTGAGGCTGCAGCTGAGTCAGTGTCTCTCCCGCTGAGTTTTGCTGAGTTCATGTCCCGCTGAGTTTTGCTGAGTCTGTGTCTGGGTAAAATATTAGCTGTTCGACTTCGACAATGTCTCCGGCCCATTCAACGCTTAAGCATTGTCTAGGTCCGTCTGAGTGCTGCCTAAAGCCGGCCGCACACTGCGCCATTCGGTTGCGATATCGCCGCGACTCCACCAGCGACACGGCCAAAACAAAAACATGGCCGAATAAATCGTGTTTCCTAATGCAATTAACTTAGTTGGGAGTTGCGGTACGACACCCAGATGACAACATTTCGAGGATTGGTCCAATCCCTGGGATGTGTCCGCGAAAGAATCGCGGCGATATCGCGGCCGAATGGCCTAGTGTGCGGCCGGCTTTAGTCAAAGTCACCGAATACCGTGATCAGCACGATGTCGATAGCGCAGCCTGTATTTCCTGTTCAGCCTGAGGCTGACGAGGCGATGACGTGACGGAACAGGTGACGATGTGTCACTCTGAACCCGTGGTACTGAGTAACACGTGACAACGCACTTAGCACCAGGGCGGCGTACCCGAGTCACCCCATCACCTATGCGGGCAATGTGAAGGTCTGACGTCTGGAACTCGACAAACGCACGGCTGCAGAGAGGGCGCGTACGGGGATCACTTTGGCTTTGGTGATGTCTGATGAACTCCTGAACAGTGAACCAGTCGGTGAAACCATTTACCCCGCGGAAATGGCCGGTAGATATGTACATTGATTCATGATTTCTAGCGTGAAGCACCAGTGACACGCGCAGATATGGTCACCGTGCCGTGCTGTTGGTAGCGGTAGTACTGCATGCTGCTGTGATGTGCTGTGGAATCTGTAGAAGAGTGCCTCACGTTCCCTAGATTCCACAGCACTCACATCTCTAGTACATAACACAACATCACAATAGGTACATTGGTGGTAATCGCACTCAAGCAGCCAGCCTCTTCAATTAAGCCTTCAAAATCAACACGCCACATCAATAGCATTGCCAAACTGATCTAGCCACGATCGTGGTGAACATACTCACCTTCCGCTCCCCCGCCCCCCGCACGCCATCATGCGTCATGGGACCTTGCCATCAGACCCTGCAGTGCTATCAGACCGTGCTATCAGAGTCACCCGCCCTCTATCGGCCACTCGAGGCCATTGATTCAGCCCGGCGGCCGCGCCGGCGGGAAACACACCTGGCCCCCTGCCTGGCGCGCCAGTTCCCGTCGTGCTCCGCTGTGTGTCCGCGCTCCACGCACTCGGGCCGCCGCACAGAGTGAGCCGCTGTTTGTTTGACCTGGCGAGCAGCGGAGGTGTTGTGACGTCATTTAGTGGCGGTGACGTCATTTAGTGACGTCTGGGAGATCAGGAGTGCGGGGTCGGAGCTGAGGAGCGCAGGAGCACAGGAGTGCAGGAGCGTGTAGTGACGTAACGGGAGATTGCAGGGGCGGGAGGTAGACTTAGAACCGGACAGAAACGGTAGAGCCTGGCGAAGGCTGGTGAAAGCTGGTGAAGGCTGGCGGAGTCTGGTGAAGGCGGCTGAAGGCTGGTGGAAGGCTGGTGCAGCCTGGTGAAGTCTGGTGGCTGGTCACAAGTCACCACCATGACTTTGGTGGCGCCGGTGGTGGTGGCGGCGCTGCTGGTGTCAACGTGCGGCCCTGGTGAGTTGTGAATTGCAATGTAGGTACTGCTCGAATTGGTGATGCGACTGAAATTGATGGTGCGGCATCACGGTATTGTGAGTCATTGGAAATATCTTGGCACCATGGGGTGAATGTAATGGCGTGATGACGAAGTTCACAGAGAAAACGGACGTTGGTCATCCCGATTCCCGCATGTTGACTGACGATAAGTAGTGTTCGATAAGGCCGACTTTTTCAACTGACGTCAAAGTCAACGCAAAAAGGCGGCACTGGTGTGACATTTATATCAAGAACAAAGATGTTCAGCAAATTCTGTTATTGAAAATTGAACATGCACCACCGGACGTTTGGATGCATCGCTAAAAAAAAAGACGTGTGATCACTGTCCGCACATCAGAGCCTCTAGAATAAGACGTGCGGTTTATTCATTGGCGGATCTAGAACGTGGGCATGGGGGGCTGAATTTAGAAAATGTTCATGAAACTTAAAAAACTCGCCAGATTTAGCTTCCTTTTACCTTAATGAACGGTTTTAAACAAATATGCCTGTGTAAAAGTTTATTAGATTTCCTTCTACATTGCAAAATATGTCAAATTAGACGATTGCAGGCGTTATGGGGGGCTAAAGCCCCTGCCGCCCCCTCTGGATCCGCTAGTGGGTATATTCCGCCATCAACGAAGTGCATATATTGGAGAGATCACATAGGAGCGCCTTGGCTACTGTTCGTGTGTCCAGTATACCTATCTAGCGACTGCTGACCAGGGTAAAGTCCAGTCCAGTTCTGTACACCGGAACACGACTCTCAGCTGACACGGCCTTCTCTCGATGAAAGGTCTCACGCCAGTACACCGGAACACGACACTCAGCTGGCACGGCCTTCTCTCGATGAAAGGTCTCACGCCAGTACACCGGAACACGACACTCAGCTTTGCGGTCTTTCTTAAGATGAAAAGGTCTACGCCAGTTACAACCGGAACACGCACTCAGCTGGCAACGGTCTTCTCTCGATGAAAGGTTCACGCGCAGTACCGGACACGAACTCAGTAGCTGGCACGGTCTTTCTTCGATGAAAGGTCTCACGCCATACAAAGCCGGAACCGACTCTCAGCTGGCAACGGTCTTCCTCTCGATGAAAGGTTCACCTGTCCCAGTTACAGAACCCGGGAATCACGACTCTTCAGCTGGCACGGTCTTGCTCTCGATGGAAAGGTCTCCACGCCAGTACAAGGACGAGCCGGACCGACTCTCAGCTGGCACGGTCTTTCTCTCGATGAAAGGTTCACGCAGTACACGGAACACGACCTCAGCTGGCCGAGCCTTTCTCGATGAAGGTCTCAACGCCGTGCCGTTCTCTGGTTACCGGTCAACAGTTAGCGTGCCAGGACATCGAGGGACATCGAGGGACATAGCGGACATCGAGGGCATAACACGTAAGGGAAGCAATGTTCCTCCTACTCTCATGTAGTCCTGTTAGACAACAAGGCGATGGTGGGATATATCTTTATAACTTTCGCGCGGTGGGGTCATTTTTACTCCCCACTGAGGTTTTTCGGGAATAGTGAGAAAACGGCGATGAGCAGCTCCGTTAAATTTGGTAGAGCTATTTGGGCATAAAATACCCACACTGTGTGAATGTTTCGACCTCCGGTCAGGATATCATTTCGCGTCAAGTGACCTTACCTCCACAAATGTTTGTTGTTGTGTCAACGCCAAAGTGTTTGTACGAGATATTTGAAGCTTGCATGATTTATTAAGGTTAAAGGTCGTGGTGATTTTCATTCGTTAAGCTATATTTCTTGTGTATCGATGACTCGAGGCCAGGTCAATTTCCTGACCTCCCCATTATAAGTCAATGGGACAATATACAAACACCGCTGCAGGTCATTCCAGTCAGGGGCAAATAGCGAGCGCCGAAGCAACTCGAACCCGGGCTGCCTTTACCGGGTGAGGTCAAGAGCTCAGCGCTCTCCCATTTGAGCTACAGGGGCTGATCCAGCTGATATCCGGATATTTGTATCCTCTGTCCCGGGATCCACATGGGTCACCAGATCCAGGTACGTAATAAGCCGAGGAATCCACAAATATCCCAGATCCTGATATATTTCAGGTTTTGCCGGTGTGACCCACAATTTTCGCCGAGGGCTCCAGGAGGATCACAGATATTCATGCATGTTATGCCTAAGCATTAACTGGGATCCCAGATCCAATTTGTGGTTCCAGGCACAAGTCTAGACTATATACAAAAATTACTTTAATTATAAGGTTTACCTACCCACGACGGAGAAACGACTCTCGATCACTGGCGGATCCGGGGGAGGGGTGGGGGATCCGCCAGTGCTTCAGGGGTGACGGTAGAGCATTTGGCATCAATGTTTTGCAAAATGATAGGCTCAGGCATGTTCCTGGATCCGGGATCCAGCTGAGACCGGGATATTTGTGTCATGTGTCCCGGGATCCACATGGGATACCAGATCCAGGGACCAGGTACACAACAAGCCGAGGGCCTACACAGATATCAGATCCTGATACATTGTATGCCGTGATATATACGATTTACGCCGATAAATCCAGGAGGATCCCAGATCTTCATGCATTCTACACAGCGGGATCCACTGGGATCCAAGACATTCATGCACTTTATCCCGAGGGATCCACTGGGACCCTAGATCCAACTTTGGGATCTAGGCACAAGGTTGCTTAGAAGAGAACAAAACGACTTCCTTGTAGATCTGACTTCATGACCAGTTAAAAGTAAAGGTAAATAATTATGTATTAATAATTAATAATGTGGTATGACAAAGTTGACCTCCGTGAGGTGTAGGCACTCAAATATTTTATTTTTGTAAATTATAATTTTTAGAGAGTAAAACGTATACAAAGACGAAAAGACCTGAAATATGCAGAGCTAGAACAATCTAGCAATAGAGGTCAGGCTACTTCCTAAACCAGGATCAAAGTTGCATTCCCCCCCCCCACACACACACACACCTGCACACATTTTATGACGTTCGCCGTTCCTACGCTCCTGTATAGTGCTGTGTTGGTGCCTGCGGACGTCTGTGCTGGTGTGCTGATGTGCTGATGTGTGCCGTGTGTCTGTGGTTCTGTACCTGATTGTTTGCCGGTGTGTCTGTGTATCTGTACATGATGTGCCGTGTGTCTGTGTATCTGTACTGGATGTGTGCCGTGTGTCTGTGGTATCTGTACTGATGTGTGCCGTGTGGTCGTGTATCTGTACTGATGTGTGCCGTGTGTCTGTTGTATATGTACGATGTGGTGGCCGTGTGTCTGGTGTAATCTGTACTCGATGTTGTTGCCCGTGTGTCTGTGGTATCTGTACTGATGTGTCCGTGTGTCTGTTGTATCTGTAACTGATGTGTGCCCGTGTGTTCTGTGTATCTGTACTGATTGTGTGCCGTGTGTCTGTGTTATCTGTACTGAGTGTGCCGTGTGTCTGTGTATCGTACTGATGTGTGCCGTGTGTCTGTGGATCTGTACTGATGTGTGCCGTGTGTCTGTGTATCTGTACTGATTGTGCCGTGTGTCTGTGTATCTGTAACTGATGCTGTGGCCGTGTGTCTGTGTATCTGTCTGATGTGTTGCCGTGTGTCTGTGTCGTGTACTGAGTGTGCCGTGTGTCTGTGTTCTGTACTGATGTGGTGCCGTGTGTCTGTGGAATCTGTACTGATGTGTTTGCCGTGTGTCTGTGTATCTATACTGATGTGTGCCGTGTGTCTGTGTATCTGTACTGATGTGTGCCGTGTGTCTGTTGTATCTGTACTGATGTTGGTGCCGTGTGTTCTGTGTATCTGTACTGATGTGTGCCGTGTGTCTGTGGATCTGTACTGATGTGTGCCGTGTGTCTGTGTATCTGTTCTGATGCTGACGTTACGTCGTCACCGTCTGTATCACAGCTGCAGTCCAGGCCACCGCGCCGGAGACCTGTCGCTCGACGTTCGATGCCGTGGCACGCATCAGGAGTGAGCTCTTCTTCTTCAAGCACGACGTAAGCCTTTGTCTTGGGAATGTGCTGATTTATAATGAGCGTCTACTCGGCGTGTGTCTGGACGGCATAGAAACTGATTCATGGGATATAAAGTTGGATGACAATAGCAATATAGCATGTGTCAGTAGATGTTCCCATGGCAACAGATGATGCGCCTGTCATCACTCATCGACAAAGAACGAGTAGATATGTTCAAATTGAAATGATGAAATATGTCGATGCTCATGGCCGTACATCCATACATTTGTTTATATATGTACTGTAGTGACAAGCCTGATTTGAGACGTTAGACACATTCGATACATTTGTCAAAATGATATTGTTCGCAGCCGACTAAAAATATATCGAATGTAATTTATCAAACGTCTCAAATCGGCCACAAGCTTAACAAGTTTTGCGAATGTATCGAATATGTCGAATTTTTCGAGTCGGCTGGGAAAAGTGTCGTTTCGGCGAATGTATTTCATGCATGGAATATCTCTAGTCGGTTGCGATCAATACCATTTTGATGAATGTATCCAATGTGTCGAATGTCTCAAATTAGGCTTGTCACTACATATACGTGCGAATGTATCGAATGTGTCGAATGTCCGAATCGGCTGCTAACTTTTCACTCGTGAATAAGTTGCGTTATTTCGCCAATTGAGGGGGTGAGTGCTTTACCTGTGGAGGCGCTTTACCCCACTCTCCCCTACCTGTCGGTTATGTCATTAACAGCTCAAATTGTCCGATTAATTCACTACCCTGTACATTTCTTATCTGTAGGTTATATTCACAGGTAGACATGCCCTTTTATGTACGTTTGATGCTCTTATGCTCTACGTCAATGTAGACCAGAGTGACTACTTTGAGTACTTCTGGGGTCTTAGTAGAGCTGGACACCTGGTAACACCGGAGCCGGTAGAGTTGGGCAGATCTGACATCCCCGGCTGTCATTACAGTACTTCTGGCGTCTCAGTAGAGCTGGACACCTGATGACGCCGGAGCCGATAGAGGTGGGCAGCTTCTGGGAAGGACTGCCGGAGAGTACCGCTATCAGCGCCGCCTATGAACGTCCGGACGGCAAAGTCGTCTTTTTCTGCGGTGAGTAACGACATGTGTCGCCATACATGTCTTCTGCGGTGAGTGGTGACATGTGACGTCATACATGTCTTCTGCGGCGAGTGGTGACATGTGAACGTCATAAATGTCTTCTGCGGTGATGGTGACATGTGACGTCAATACCTGTCTGTCTGCGGTGAGTGGTGACTTGACGTCTACATGTCTACTGCGGTGAGTGGTGACATGTGACGTCATACATGTCTTCTGCGGTGAGTGGTGACATGTGACGTCATTCGTGCAGTAAGCAGGGAGCTGGGATAGTGATTTGAAGACGGGGAGAGAACGATTGATAGTTAACTTCGCTATATCATTGATGTTGTTGTCTACTCAGGTGGATCTGACTGACCTCTAGAGCCCAGATGACCTCATCTGACCCGACCTGCTCGCGAATCACCACTACTCTGCCCTGTCCCGCCGTGACCTGACCTGACCTGACCTGACAGGTCGTCATTTCTGGGTGTTTTGGGATCGTCGCGCCATGTCGGGCTACCCGCGGCCTCTCTCAGATCTGGGCCTGCCCGAGGAGGTCAGCTCAGTGGACGCCGCCTTCGTCAGCGGGCACAACGAGGGCACCTACCTCATCACCGGGGACCAGTACTGGAGGTGAGGGGCGAGAGAGGGGACGTATCTCCGGCAATCAGTCTGGAAGTACGGAGTAGTCAGGGATGACTAGTGGAGGCCCGTGATTGTACACTAGATAACTACTGGTTGTGCTATGGTAGTTGGAAGTTGGAACTGCTTTGGCTGGTAGTCGTTATAGTTTTAGTATCGTTTTCTGGTACTTCTAACGGCTCTGACTGTGTCTTTGGCTGGTGTAACGACTCTGGTTGTTGTGTTTGGCAGTTCCAACGGCCCTGGCTGCTGTATCTGTGGCAGTTCTAACGACTCTGACTGCTGTGTCAGTGGCAGTTCTAACGACTCTGACTGCTGTGTGCAGCTGCATTTCTAGCGACTCTGACTGCTGTTTCTGCCGGCAGGTTTACACTCTGAACTGCGAATCAGTGGGCAGTTCTAACGACTCGTGACTGCCTGTGTCAGATGGTCAGGTTCTAACGACTCATGACTGCTGTGTCGTTGGCAGTTCTTAACGACTCTGCTGCTGTGTCAAGTGGCACTTCTAGCACGACTCCTGACTGCTGTGTCAGTGGCAGTCTAACGAACTCTGCTGCTGTGTCAGTGGCCAGTTCTAACGACTCTGACTGCTGAATCAGTGGCAGTTCTAAACGACTCTGACTGCTGTGTCAGTGGCATTCTAACGACTCTGACTGCTGTGTCTGTGGCAGTTTTCTAAACGACTCCTGACTGCTTGTGGGTCAGTGGCAGTTCTAAACGACCCTGAATGCTGTGTCTGTGCCAGTTCTAACGACTCTGACGCTGTGTCACTGGCAGTTCTAAACGATTCTTGAACTGCTGGAATCCAGTGGCCCGTTATAACGACTCTGACCTGCTGAATCCAGTGGCAGTTCTAACGGACTCTGACTGCTGGTGGTCAGTGGCCAGTTTCTAACGACTCTGACTGCTGTGTCAGTGGCAAGTTCTAACGACTCTGACGTGCTGAATCCAGTGGCAGTTCTCTGAGACGACTCTGACTGCTGTGTCTGTGGCAGTTCTAAACGACTCTGACTGCTGTGTCTGTGGCAGTTAATAACGACCTCTGACTGCTGTGATCTGGTCGGCCGTTATACACGACCTCTGACTGCTGTGTCAGTGGGGCAGTTCTAGACGACTCTGACCTGCGAATCAGTGGCAGTTCTAACGACTCTGACTGCTGTGTCAGTGGCTTCTAACGACTCTGACTTGCTGTGTCAGTGGCAGGTTCTAACGACTCTGACTGCTGAATCAGTGGCAGTTCTAAACGACTCTGCTGCTGTGTTGCGGCAGTTCCTAACGACTCTGACTGTGTCAGTGGCCGTTATAACGACTCTGACTGCCTGAATCAAGTGGCAAGTTCTAACGAACTCTGAACTGCTGTGTAGTGGCAGTCCTAACGACTCCTGACTGCTGTGTCCTGTGGCAGTTCTAAACGACCTCTGACTGCTGTGTCAGTGGCAGTTCTAACGACTCTGAATGCTGTGTCTGTGGCAGTTCTAACGACTCTGACTGCTGTGTCAGTGGCAGTTCTAACGATTCTGACTGCTGAATCAGTGGCCGTTATAACGACTCTGACTGCTGAATCAGTGGCAGTTCTAACGACTCTGACTGCTGTGTCAGTGGCATTCTAAACGACTCTGACTGCTTGTGTCAGTGGCAGTTCTAACGACTCTGAACTGCTGAATCAGTGGCAGTTCTAACCCGACTCTGACTGCTGTGTCTGTGGCAGTTCTAACGACTCTGACCTGCTGTGTCTGTGGCCGTTATAACGACATCTGGAACCTAGCCTGTGTCAGTGGCAGGTTCTAACGACTCTGAACTGCTGAATCAGTGGCAGTTCTAACGACTCCTGATGCTGTGTCAGTGGCAGTTCTTTAACGACTCTGACTGCTGTGTCAGTGGCAGTTCTAACGACTTCTGACTGCTTGAATCAGTGGCAAGTTTTAACGCTCTGCACTGCTGTGTCCTGCGGCAGTTCTAACGACTCTGACTGTGTCAGTGGCCGTTTATAACGACCTTCTGACTGCTGAATAAGTGGCAAGTTCTAACGACTCTAACTGGCTGTGTTCCAGTGGCAGTTCTAACGACTCTGAACTGCTTGTGTCAGTGGCCAGTTCTAACGAACCTCTGGACTGCTGAATTCAGTGGCAGTTCTAACGACTCTGACTGCTGTGTCTGTGGCAGTTTCTAAACGCTCTGACTGCTGTGTCCTGTGCAAGTTTCTAACGACTCTGACTGCTGTGTTGTGGCCGTTATACGACTCTGACTGCTGTGTCAGTGGCTTTAACGACTCTACTGCTGTGTCATGGCAGTCTTCTAAACGACTCCTGACTGCTGTGTCAGTGGCAGTTCTTAACGACTCTTGAACTGGCCTGAATCAGTGCAGTGTCTAACGACTCTGACTGTGTCAGTGGCCGTTATAACGACTCTGACTGCTGTGTCTGTGGCCGTTATAACGACTCTGACTGCTGTGTCTGTGGCCGTTATAACGACTCTGACTGCTGTGTCAGTGGCAGTTCTAACGACTGTGACTGCTGAATCAGTGGCAGTTATAACGACTCTGACTGCTGTGTCTGTGGCAGTTCTAACGACTCTGAATGCTGTGTCTGTGGCCGTTATAACGACTCTGACTGCTGTGTCAGTGGCAGTTCTAACGACTCTGACTGCTGCCAATCCAAGTGGCAGTTCTAACCGACTCTGACTGCTGTTCTAGTGGCCAGTTGCTGAACGAACTCTGACTGCGTGGTCAGTGCTAGTTCTAACCGACTCGTGACTGCTGTGTCAGTGGCAGTTCTAAACGACTCTGGACTGCTGAAATCAGTGGCAGTTACTAACAGACATCTGACTGCTGTGTCAGTTGGACAGTTCTAACGACTCTGACTGGCTGAATCAGTGGCAGTTCTAACGACTCTGACTGCTTGTGTCAGTGGCAGTTAAACGACTCTGACTGGCTGTGTCTGCGGCATTCCAACGACTCTGACTGCTGTGTCAGTGGCAGTTCCTAATACGACCTCTTGAACTGCTGTGTCTGTGGCAGTATCTAACGACTCTGACTGTGTCAGTGCCGTTATACAACGACTCTGAACTGCTGTGTCCTGTGCCGTTATTAACGACTCTGACCTCTGAATAGTGGCAGTTTCGTACGACTCTGAAAGCTGTTCTGTGTCTGTGGCAGTTCTAACACGCTGACTCTACTGCTGAATCAGTGCAGTTCTAAACGAACTCTGACTGCTGTGTCAGTGGCAGTTCTAAACGACTCTTGACTGCTGAATCAGTGGCAGTTATAAGACTCTGACTGCTGTGTCAGTGGCAGTTCTAACGACTCTGACTGCTGTGTCTGCGGCAGGTTTAACGAGAAGACCGGGACAGTAGAGATGGACTCTCCTCTGCCTATCAGCAGACTCTGCCGCGGACTGCCGCGAACAATAGACGCCGCCTTCTCCGACAACAAAGGTCAGGAGCAGCGTGATTCAGCGAGCTGAACCCGTAGTTCAGGTCTGTCTGCTGTATTGCTCATTCGTTTCGGTCAGTGATGCTCTAATCAGCTGTCACCACCCCACTCGGGGTGATTGATAAGAACCTTGGGTATTTGGGCACTCGGTGTGGGGTTGGAGGTGGGGGTGGGATGGGGGGTAATGGTGATCGGTCAGCTAAGTAAGAGAATGTGGCTGAGTCGTTTGGTAGTGGCCTATAATGTACAATACACCTACAGTCCTACAGGTATCCCGATATCTGCTGCAATGCACCACAGGATCGCCAAGAGCATCAAAAGTCAATTCACGTTGGAGGGAATTGTTTACTTTTAACATGGGGTTTTGAATTGAGATAGGAGATTTGTAAAGGAGATAAAAATGGGTTTTGGTGAAATAATTACCTCGCTACCCTAAGTAGTTTTCACAAGGACTAGTGGGCACCATTCAGAAGAAGAAGTTTCGGTGTGGGTTCGGGGCACGAAACTTCGCCCGACACTTTATAACTGTTGTATATGTTGCAAGCAGCTTGCGTATATATTATGTCTGAAGGCCGTCATTATTGTGTGCAATAGCTTATATATCCAAGCTGCCATATGCATGACGTCATACATTGCAATGAAGTCTGCTATGGCCATGAATGAGAAAAGATGAACATGCCCATTTTTAGACGGATATCCATTTATCGTCCAAACACATGTTATATTCATTTTCAGCTCCATATACCCTGTATGACTAAATTTCAAGACAACTTTCAATGTGACCTATTTCCTTTAAATGATGATCAGCTTAGTGTTACGATTCACGTGTCGTTAAACGCTGTTAACAACCACTTAAGGCTAAGAGCAACAGCGCGCACATGAGTGGATAATCTTTCCAAAGCTTGTGTGGCCAAAGCGAAAATATATCACTATTTTTGTTTTTTTGCATAGCCTGACAAGATACTCTAATACAATGTATTGTATCACACAAAAATGAAATACTGGCGAGCCTCTGCTACACCAACTTAAAAGTTAGTGTAGCATTGGCCACACCTGCCATATTACAGTCTCCACCCGGCCATGATCGCACATGTCTACCCATATCTCTGTCCCTAGATGGCATTAGTAGTAAGCATCTGAAGTTATGCTGTACCGCATAGCTCGAAATATATCTGTCCCTAGATGGCATTAGTAGTAAGCATCTGAAGTTATGCTGTACCGCATAGCTCGAAACATCTCTGTCCCTAGATGGCACTAGTAGTAAGCGCCTGGAGTTATGCTGTACCGCATAGCTTAAAATATATCTGTCCCTAGATGGCACTAGTAGTAAGCGCCTGAAGTTATGCTGTACCGCATGGCTCAAAAACATCTCTGTCCCTAGATGGCACTAGTAGTAAGTGCCTGAAGTTATGCTGTACCGCATCGCTCGAAACCGAGAACTGATGTCTGCGCGATGTGTGAGGGGGTAACGTATCATTGCCATAGGCTTAGGAACATAGAAGGCCGGGGGAGGTCCCTCTCACTTTTCAGCAATTTTGTGTTAAAATATTATCTTTTGCTTGGTGAAGAAAACTTTTGGTGGCAAAAGGTTCGCTGAGCCGTGAAGAACCCAAATCTGCAGATAAGTCCATTGGTTAATTGGTCTATTGGATAAATCAATTGCTGGATTGTGACTATCTCAAGACGAGATAAAAGTTTCCCTGACCCCCCTTCCAAACTTTTCGTGACGATCCTACGTCCTTGATCATTCAGGTCATCATTAGACCTTTGACGCTGAGCGAGCACCACTGATTTGGTCCATTGTTAAATATATGCTTTAAGTCAGCTTCGATTATTGATTTATTTGATGATCAAACCGCGTTTTATGCTCACTTTGTGGCTGCCTTGGTTCATCTTGATATGTCACAACATACTACTTTCTCTAGTGAGTAGTTACTTGTGTACTAGTACGTGGTTCTATTGACTTGCCCTTAGTGTTACAAAAAACATCAGCATCTGCCTTGCCATGTCTAGTTTCCTGACCTGAACCTATCTGAATCTGACCTGACCTGACCTGAACCTGAACCTGACCCTGACCTGACCATGACCCTGACCTGACCTCTGACCCTGAGCCTCTGACCCTCCTGACCCTGACCCTGAACCCCTGACCCTGAACCCTGACCCTGACCTGACCCTGCCCCTGCCCCTGCCCTGCCCTGCCCCTGCCCTGCCCCTGCCCCTGCCCTGCCCCTGCCGCTGCCCTGCCGACTGTCCTCCCCCTGCCCTGCCCCTGCCCTGCCCTGCCCCTGCCCCTGCCCCTGCCCCTGCCCCTGCCCCTGCCCCTGCCCCTGCCCCTGCCCCTGCCCCTTCCACTGCCCTGTCCATGACCTGACTTGACTTGACTTGACCTGACCTGTCTTTCTCTGCCGTGCCCTGTCCTGACCTGACCTGACCTGACCTGACCTGCCGCCCGCGTGTGTCGACAGGTCACACGTTCTTCCTGCAGGGGCAGCACTACTGGCGGTGTGACTCGAGCCGCGGCCGGGTCCAGTCGTACACACCGGACCTGGTGGCGCCGCGCTGGCTCGACTGCTCCCTGCGAGAGTGCTGCCTCAGCAGTCTGCAGGACGCGATCGAGACGCGAGTCTGGCCAGGGCTGCGGTCGGACCGACTGAGCGACGCAGAGGGCGTGAAGGCAGCGGGGATTGGTGCCGGTGTCGCCACCATGGCGTCCTGTGGAGCGCTGGTGGCGGCGGCGGCGGCGGTCGGGTGGTGGCGCAAGAGGCTGGATTGGTGAGGTCCATGTGGAAGGGTAGTGTTGCAGAGTGGGTAAGAAACGCCCTGCGCTCCCAGTAAAGAGGGACGACGGGTGTGATAATGTGTGAGGATGTGGTTTACGAATTACGCCCACGGACGTCTGTGGCTTGAGTTCCCTAATTGCCTGTGCCAGACATCAGTTCCGACTTCAAATGTTAAGATGAATGCACGTACTTGAGTTGCGCATCCTGCTTGTCTAGCCACGATGAACTTGCTCATAGTTAACCCCCAAATAATTGATTTATTGTTACACTACGAAGACGATAATGTTAGACGTTGAACTGTTTGCAAACGTGATCCTACTGGTGACTCGATGGCAGTTTTAGAGCCAGATCATATCCTGCGTCAGGTGGTAAACGAGGTCTTCTATGTTATCTATGAATTGTATGTATATTTTGGGCGGGGTAAATATATCGCAGAACAATTTTTTGGGGGGGGTAGTTTTTGATTTCCAACCCCCGCGTCGTAAAATAAAAAAGGAAAAGTACAATGTCGTTACTTTCAAGCAGGAGGTTTTATGTAGCCTTCTACTTGAAAGTAACTTATCTGAAATTTAAAGTATTTCTCTGTTTGATTGACAATATTTATTTGTGAAACGTGGTCATAACATAACGCATTTTACGCAAACAAGTTATCGAAGCTATAAAACATCTACGGAGTTTTCGTATGACTTCTCAGGTCGCATAAACAGTTTTGACCATGAAGTGTGCTTTCGAGTCATTCTCGGACTCTTCGTAATGACCAACATGATGTTCCTGATACATGATGTGACCAACATAGAAAGAAGTGAAATATATACAAATATATTCGAACAAAATAACAATTTAGACGTAAAGATATTTGAACATGGTATGGCGTCGTGTACATATTTCAAGAAATGTTTAAAAGTGAACTATGTAATTGTATTTTTTAAATCAGACAGCTTAGATTTGCTTTGTATATCCATTCATAAAGCTCCCTCATCACGCGCACCGCCGGGGGACTGCGCCAAACACGAACGGTCGGAGGGCTGCCCGCTGCTTTGTGCTCCCCCTGAGATCTCGAAAACTACGCAATGCAATGTAGTGACAAGATAAAAAGGGTGTTAGATAGCTCGAGACAAGCTCTATCGAAAGTATATCGTTTTTAAGGTCAGGTTGCTATTAAGGTCACAAGAGGTCATCAAAAGTCAAAGGTCCATTTTTGGCAATTTTGTTTTCTCGCAAAATAACATTTACCTGATATAATACGTTGTTTACTTTGATGCAATCGCGTCTGTCTCGTTAAGGCGCTTTAACATGTATTAATGGTGACCTGGTTAGGTCAATTTCCAAATATGACCTCAGGTCAAGGTCATTTGATGACCCATGTAGGTCATGACTCATACTGCACATGGGACGACGCGGCTCGACGAGACAAACTCAGCGGTGTCATCTTCTCGTCTTTATCTTTATTTTATCAAGAGTAACTAAGAAAACATTGCTGGTGACCTCAGATGACCTTGCAGAGGTCTTTGAGCAGCACCTGCAACAGGTTCGTTAAGATTGATCTAAAATAACATGATGCTGAAATAATTGACCTGATGCAATACATATTCACTGAAAAGAAAGCATTTGTATATTTTTCTATTCACTTATAATGGGGAGGTCAGGAGATTTACCTGTCCTTAGGTCACCGATACAAAAATTCAGAGATAAAATAATTGTAGGTACTTATGCTATGACCTCTTTGTTTGTTTATTTGTTTGTTTATTGGGGCTTTAGGGCGCGTCGACTGCTAAGGTCACTTTGCGCCCAGAAATTATGCTATGACCTCAAGAAATCCTGTAAGTTGTAAACCGATCAGCCATAATGTATGGCTGTGATATGACCGCAAACGTTTTTAAGGTGGGGGACACGTGACCTGGCCTGGTGACTTGACCTGAGATGACCCGAGGTAAATAATTTCAAACTATGTAGATAATTGATGCCCAAACAGCTGTGAAAAAAATGGTGGCGCTAGCGCTGCCGATTTTTTGCTACTTCTAAAAAACGGATGGGGGGGGGGCGGCGGAAATCCGCGCCCGGCGGTGCTTATGTTAAACTAAAAAAGGACTCCTTAAAATGATTTTGTAATAGATTTGACAAACAGGCAGGTGAGCGTTTCACACTGATTCAAAAAGTTATTTGTCAGTTCGTGGACTAACTTGTAACCAAATACCCAAAGAACTAGAGCGACATGACTTCACCAGCTCTAATATAAATATAATAAGCTCGCTGTCAAGTGCATCAAGCTTAACCAGTTCTAATAAGCTCACTTTTAGGTGCACCAAGCTTAACCAGCTCTAATAAGCTCACTTTTAGATGCGTCAAGCTCATAGATGCGTCATCATTTTAGATGCGTCAAGCATTGTAAGGCAGTTTCTGCACTCACAAAATTGCTACACACGACCCGGGTGTTAACTCCTACCACAGAGGTTAATTTGGAAATTTACTCATGCATGGGGTGTGAATCTAGTTGAGTTTCGATATCAACACACATAGGCAGACCAACTGCGGGTGTGTCGTGTCGACCGCCATCGTATTCCGTGTGTTCAATAACCACTGGTTCAGCTGCGCAGCACGGACTCCTGCCCTGCTGTGTTGATATCCAATAAACCTGCGTGTTGTGTCAGCTCGCCGCAAACCAGCTGAGTGTCTCCATCGACATACCAACCTATCCACCCGGCTGGTGTGTAGTTTGCTCATGCACCTGCGTCGTGAGTCCTGCTCACACAACCAGCTGAAGTCTCCATCGACGCTTCATTTTTTTTCTCACCCGGCTGGTGTGGTATTGCGCAGCACCTGCGTAAGTGAGTCGCTCCCGCCACCTGAGGTCTCCATCGACACCCTCCGATACAGACCCCCTGACGAGTGGCACTGCAAGCGGTCGTTTCGCTTGGCCCAGTGTCAGCGGTCGCCGCCGCCGGCGCAACTATGGGCCACTAGCCCGATCAAGCCCCCATATCGGTCGGAGTGATTTTGTTCATTTCAATATGGAACATACATGAAAATGTTCAGAATTGACCATGGACTAAGAATATGATAATTTATAATCAAGAGATCCAGAATCAAGAGCCATCAAGAGAAACTGGTCGGAATCAGGAGCCACCTGGTGACCAAAAGATGAGCTAAATCGGTTTAAATTAGTACGAAATTGTTTCCAAATGAATACTACTTGCTCAAAATTCCCATACCAATGACCGGAGGCTGAAAATGGCATATGAAGTCAATTATCAGTTATGGCGGGCTAGATGGGATTCTGGCCCCATAGTGCGCTGTAAGCGGCGGTAATTATATAAAGTAATCTTGGCGGCGGCCGGCAGCGGCCCGCGCCAAGTGGCGGCCAGTAGTGCGCGACCTTCGCCGAGACAAGTGCTGTGCTTGTGCGTCCGCGGTCCAATGCTTTTGGACCTTGTTTTCCCAGTCTTCAAGTTTACCGTTAGAGTTGCGGAAGTCTGTCATTGTTGCTGTGGCGTCGGTGATCGGAGTAAACAAGTACCCTAATTGTTCAGCTGGGAAGTCGAGTGTGCGATTCGTGGATGTTCTTACTTTATAAATGAGTTAGTTTGTGAATTTGTTATCTCGGAAACGATTAAAGGTATGATAACTTCTTAGATTTCCTTTATGCCCTCCCGTCACACCAAGTATTGCGTTTCCGATTCGGACTGGCAACCCGATTGGAGAAACGAAGCTTTATATAAACATATGAGTATGCGTAGCTGACTGTGATCCATAGTAGCTATGATTATGTATGCATAATGAAACTGCTTGATGATTATGATTTGTGATGTTAATGTTGATACACTGATCTATTTATAATAATGAACACTTTGGTCAATACAATGGTTTTGCACGGACATTTATCTTTATCAGTTACTCAGACTGGGAAGAATGGCGCGAGTGGTCATGAGTCAAGTCAGAGCATGCTCAGATTGGCATGAATCTTGCGAGTTGCGACACCTCGACACCTCACGCAGCGGCGACCGTACGCCTCACCCAGTGGTACAAACGAACTACAACATCACGCCCGGCTGAGGCTTCGATCGAAGCCCCCCGCATGAGTATTGCGACACCTCGACACACCATTGCAGCGGTGACGTTAAACCTTTCCTAGTGATGGACGAACTTCCGCAATACGCCCGGGCTGATAAGTCATTTGAAACCCCCTGCAATGAGTATGCGACAACTCGACACACCATGCAGCGGTTATCACGGTTGTTTCGTTATACCTATACTCCCCATACAGCGGTGATCACGAATGTTGCGGTAAACCTCTCTAGTGACAATAAAAACACCTCCCAGTCGACGTATTTTAGGTTGTGTGGGGCGTGGGCATCACACGGGCTAGGGATTAAAACTTTGGTAATACACATGGCGCGGGTGTTGATTTTTTGTGAGTGTGTTTCCTGAGACGCATCAGTCCACAGGAGTCCAGACTGATCCGTGTACTTAAACCGCCTCGTTTATTTTATCAATCTTTCATCAGCATCAGGCACCGCGACCGCCTGCACATTCCAGGGCAGACTGTACCGCAACGTACAGATGTAATACGGACCAGTCCCTGACCGGGTTGACGGATTATATAACATGCCAAAGCTGTCAGTGGACCACTGGATAAATAATGGAGTGGACCTGTCACTGATGCAACCAGTGCAGGAATGCAGCATAGCGGCCGAATATGGGCGGACATGTTCACCGGCGGATCCAGGAGGGCATTTAGGGCCATGTCTCCCCAGGCATAAATAAGCCTGTTTGCCCCCCAAACGATCAAGCCTCACAAGCAAATGTGATCGGTAATAATGTATAATGACTTTGTCTCTGTTCCAGAAATACAAGTTTTGATGGAAACAAATAACATGTCATTAGCCGTTTTCACGATGCATTGTTTTGCGCGAAATGAATTAAAATATTTTAAAACATTTTAAAATGTTTTAGTATCTACTTGGCCGTTTTCACGATGGGCTAATTTCCGAGAAAAACAAATGTTTTAAACCTCGCGCTACGGGGCTGTAGGGTGAAGGTTAAAACATTTCTCGCAAATTAGTACAGCGTGAAAATGGCTACTACAACTTTTTGCACTCGGATTTGACCATTCAGCATAACTGTTTGAACGGCAATTTCAACAATCATCATTCGACAAAATAGACCGGCTGCTAGCGCCGGAATTTAACAGATGAGCAAAACTATTTGAACACCAGTCACTAGATTACTCATTCTGCAAAACTGTTTGATAATTCAACATGATTTTGATTATAGTCGAAAAATTTCGTCACATCGCTATTAAAAGAGTGTAGCTTTTGTGCGTTGACCGAAATAGATCGGCGATCAAAATATCTGCTCGTCCGTCTGCATAACTGTCACTGCGATTCATTTCACCCAATGCCGATCTGTTTTGGAGATTATTGAAAGTTTTGCTCAATGACGAGTTGTAATGGAATGCCGACTAATAGTTATGGTGAATAGTGAATGTTTATGATGAAACGGCAAGAAGTGGTGCCCTCTACATGCAGAGTGTTGAAAACAGTTTTGCCCATTGGTCGAATGCGATCGCAAAAAGGTGTACTAAAACTTTTAAAACATTTTAAAAAGTTTTAAAACATTTCGCGCGAAATAATCTATCGTGAAAAAGGCTATTATCACAAATAACAGTAAAAATGCGGTTGTTCAGGGAATAAAACTAAAAAATTGTACGCCGCTCCACGGTGCAATTTAAATAAAAAATATAATGTGCGGCTTAAACAATCGTGCCGTTTCTCAGCGTATTTATGTTTATCTTGCTACTGCTGTCCTATATAAATATCATTGGGTGAAATAGGTCGATCATTGGGTGAAATAGGTCGATTTAATACTTTTTTACCGCACTTTTAACGAACAATAACATTTTCAGTGGTCCGCACCATACACAATGTGACGCATGCATGAGAACTGAGAAGGCATATAAGTATAAGACCAAGGTATAAGGCTCAGTTTTTTCGCGCCGCTCCGTGGCTCAATTGATTTAACAGTTCCAGGTTTTGGGCCTAAAAAATATTACAAGCTGGTATCACTGATTCCAAATTGGTGTCACTTGTTCTTAAGTTAATATGGCAATTTGCTAACTCCAGATTCTAAAAGTTGGTATTGCCCATGCCATACATGTCATACTGCATCATCCATCCTTGTAATTTTTTTATCCGTTTTGTTTGGCCCTTTCAACGCTTGGGAAGAGCCACTTCAACGCCACTGGCGGATCAAGGGGGCATCAGGGGCAAAGGTCACCCCCGCATAAATCTGGGGGCATTCAATACAAGTATGCCCCGCGCGTTCCTGCACTGAACGTGAAAAACAACGATCTTTGGTGAAAACTGTGTAAGCTAACCATGTTGCGGGGAAAGATAACAATTTATCGTAAAGTTGCCTTTGGTGTTCGTAGTGCTGCGAACACCGAAATATTACAACTTTTCCCCTGTGAATTGCTGGACTGCTTAGTCAAAATCCAGCTATTCACAGGGAAAAGCTGTAATATTTCGCGCCGCTTTGCGGCAAGCTTCGCAATTGCTTATACAAATTTGGGAAATTAATTTCATTCAGTGTCTGTCAGGGGCTCTCCTTGACGGTAATTCCTGACCTCAGGGCTCACTCCAGTTTTCACCCTCGCCTCAGGCAGGACGAGATTGACCTTGACCCGGGCAGCCAGCAGGTGACCCGAACGGTCTGCGAGATGCAACTTTGGTGATGCAAAGCCGGTCCATGAAGCGCACTTTTCAAAAACCAACTTCCAACAAGTTTCACTACGGTTAAATAGTTCCATGAGCTGCGGCCTACGGTGCATGTTTGACCTTTGGCTCAAGGTTTTCGCTGTACGCTGTCGGCACATTCCATTATTTTGCCAGGAGCGCACCTGAAATACTAATGAACCAGCCCAGGACAGCACCTGTGCTAGTCCCCTTGCTAATGCAATCTTAATGTCTCCAAAAGTGATAACAATAGCTAGGTATGTTCGAAACAGTAAAGTCTGCAGACTGCAGCAAGCACCTTTGATCTTCCTGCAGTACTCGGACGCTCCGTCATGCCCCTTGTTACCACTTGGCCGACTCGTTCCAATCACTGCTGCCCCGGACAACACGGCGCAACACGACAAAGACAGGTCAATGCTGACTCGGAAGGGGAGCAGTTCGTCCCTCACAGTCATCATGGACGGACGTCCGAGACAGCGGCTCTTGCTCCGGACTCCATCCACCCTGCTGCTGCTGCTGATTCTGTTGGCAGTGCTAAGTTTGGCCGCTTCCAACCTGGCTGAACAAACAGATCCCGATCAGGACCAGCTAACAGACCCTCAGGCTGTTGTGGAACAAACTAAGCTGCTGGAAACAGATATTGAATATGGTAAAGACCAGCCTGAAAAGGAGAACACAGCCGGAGAAGAGGCTACTGAAGAAAACACCGGACAGGCCCACCTCCCCGCGGCGGCACTGGCACGGCTTCAGTCCCTGCAGGCGACGCTGCCGGGCCACTCCTTCTAAACCAAGTTCTCCGGCATCGCCCATCGGCCAGCAGCGCACCGGGCCACGGCTCGGTCGCCAACCATAGCGACACCTCCGCTGTGCCACTGCGGCACCGGTGTCATAGGCCGGCCGCGCTGCCTCGGCTACGACACGAGGCGGCGAGCGGCGCCTGGCTGGTCGCGTTGTACGTATCGTGCGTTAAACTGTGCTGGCGAAGCGCACCAGTGACGCTTGAGACGTGTAAGGCCGGTGGTGCCTCTACCGAGTATCCGCGACGGTCGGCGCGAGCGCCAGCTGTGCTGCGCAGCTAATGCGACACGGACGCTGACTGCTCGCTGCTGTCCAGGCGTGAGACCATTTGGTCGCCAGGCGTTTTCGCGGCCCACTTCAGTCCGATTCATACTCGAGCTTCAGTGTAATGTGTGCAGAGCCCGCCGGCTGGCTGGCGGGTCGGACCTCGCTAGAAATCTGCCAACGCTTCAGCGGCCCGCTGGTGTAGGTCGCACGGATATGGACGCAAGCACGCTGTATTCGGCCAGCAGACTCCTGGAGACCAGCAGCCAGACGCTAGGTCCGACTGTCAAGCAGACGTGTGCCCGCTCTACCGCTGACTGGGCGCTCCACTTCATGCCGAGTCATATCGACAGTATAATTATCCTACGCGGGCAGTGCAGACCCGGCCCCGACTCCACTCCACCGAAATTCTTTATTTCAGGCTTATCGTTCTCTTGGATGTGATCCTGTGAGGACAGGCCCAGAACCTCACCATGCGCGACCCTATCTTAAGGTACCGCGCGGTTGGCTGGCAGCTGGCTCCATAACTCTGTATGCGTGACAAGAATCCTCCAACGCACGAGTAGCGCTCGGTACCTATGGTTCTCAGCATCGGCGGGTATGCTAGTACGTATTAACTGACCGAGGGCGGCCGAGGGGCCTGTAGTGAAGAGACGCACATATAAACTTTTTGGACGGTCTCTCTGTGCTCTATTGGCGTCAGTGACCATCTGAAGGACGGAACATGTTACGATACAGCCGCTTCCTATACTCAGGTGACGTTCTGGACAGCACTGCAGTGGGCTGGTGGGCGAAGGGTTCAGCCGAACGGTAGAGTTTATCAATTCCGACAGGAACTTTGGGCCCCGGTTCCTCACTGGAGTCAACTGGCAATTCTGATGACTCTCTATTCTGTGACCTCATCAATGGTCACATGTGTGAGTTCGTCGGCGAGAACATGCTGGTGGAGCAGTCGGCAGCAGCAGAAAAAACGGACAACCCGCTTCAGCCTTCTGGTGGTATTACGATCTGTGCGACTCGTCTCCTCTCCTACTTCCAGCACGGTGCACATACCTTTGGCCGGGACAGCAGGCGCCTCAATGGACATCCAATGGCCGCCCGATCTCGATCTGTGAGGTACTTGAGCTGACTGGGTACTCCTCGGCGGCGGTCTGTCAGCACCAGGAGGGCATGTTCGTGGCGGCTGGGTTTGCCCGACGCTTCACGTGCCGCGTGCCGCTGGCTGGCAGGTATCTGCACGTGAGGCAGTTCAATGGAATGGGTCAGCCGCAGTGGGAGAAGATTGCCGTGTTCGGGAATCGGTACTAGAGTTCGGCACTAAGCGTCAAGCAGTGGCGAGAGAGGCTGCAAGATACACTACACTACACGCAAAACAAAAGGGAATGGATAAGAGGAGTTAAGAGAAGTCCTTGATTCATGATCATACCAATCCCCGGCGTCAATTTGCCGACAGCTTACGGGGACGTTAAGTGTTAATGGCAGCTTATAAGCTTTCCCTTGGCTTGTTATTCACTCGCATGTATTGCTTGTCAGCCTTTTTACTTTGATTGGTCATGTACATCAGCACAGTACTGAAGAATGGGAATTAGCGATAACATCTCACTCGCATAAATGTGGAAGAAAGCCAAGTTAGAGTTCATCAGGACACTGAAGACTCAGTGCAAATGTGTTGTTTCAAGCCTCCGGCTAATAAACTTCGCTGTTTGCAATCGTTTTTGAAAGTAGATGTGTAGTTTTATAATCTACAACTATTTTAGTAGTAATTTGTGGGTAAGCAGGCTATGTTTGTTCAGGATGGCATAGTGTTACGGAAAGTTTCGTGCTCGATCACATAAACGTAATGTGTAATGTGTATAAATGGCTGCTTTCTACAAGTATTCTACAAGCTGCTGGAACAAATATTAGTTCATCAGATTAACTTGAATAACAAATTATTATAAGTTAGAAACCAGTTTTGCAACTTATTCCCAAAGCTGTTGGTTTTGTTAATATTGTTCCACAAATCACAACCCTATACTTTACATCAGTTGGTTCCCAAAGGGTGGGCCATGACCCCATTTGGGGTATCGGAGCCATTCTGCGGGGGTAACGAAGGCCTGCGTGTTTGAACCTTAAATGTAATGCTAGTCGCTGAGACAGCTTTGATGCAGCCCTCGGCTAACAGAATAGCTTTTCGGTGCGCCTTGTCGGCAAAGAAGCCCAGAATTGAGAAATTGTCGAAGAAAAGGGAATACATGTATGTGCGCTCTCAGTCTTTGTGTTTATTGCGAGTTGCGACGATCCAATGGAAGTTTGGAAACAGGTGCAACCAACGCACTGGGAAACAAAACTATTTTTAATAATTTTGTATTAATTTTGAAGGGTTGAGTAATGGCCTCCTCTCCTCTGACTACTGAAAAAGGGGTAACTGTCGGGGGTCTGGGAATTACTGCTATACTTCCACCGTTTTTTTTGTTGTTGTTGTCATGTTGCACTTAGTCAGAAACGAGAAATGGAGACAAAACAATGCCAGCCAGGGACTTTGCAACTGGTACCCTACTGCACCAAGGGAAGGCTCTTGTTCACGAAAATACCTCATCGGACTGAATAGGACATTCTAGCGAGGAGAACCCGCACCGAAGATCACACATTTTGTCCTGTAGGGTCAGCAGAGCTGAGTGGGATAGAGGGCGCTGCGGGCGGGCAGAACGGCGACGGTGGCGCCCCCACAGCGTCCCACGCAGCGCTGTCTGTGGCGGCGGCGGGCGGCGGGCGGTAGTGGTGGTGACCTGGGCCCTGTTGTGGGGAATGCCCTCAACTGTCGTTCTATCATCGGACAGAGAAGCCAAATTGATAACACAGCAAAAAATGTGATACAGAAACGGCCAGTTAGTAGCGCATTTAAAGGATATATATATGATCTTCTTTAATATGTAAAAATAAGTTGTGAACGTTATGTCCGTCAGGTTACCGTCGTATTCGTATACCTTTTCAGCAACGAGTTACGCTTTTGCCCCAACTCTAAGAATGTGGGTAGGTCTCGTCGAATTATGCACGAATATGCCATCAGTTTTTCCCAGGTCGCACGGTTTGACCTCAAGGCTCAAGAGGTCATCACAATGTCACCACATGATGTGCAGTGTAGTTTATTTGTTTATAGACCAATTTGCTCGCATCAGGTCTCAAACAAATCTTCGGAAAACCAGCTTGCGTCAAGGTTAATACAAATTTAACCAGAAGTCAACGTCAATGAGACGAAAACGATATTTTTAAGCCGGTGTTTAAGCCTAGTGTTTTCGTTTACCGTTCGATTTACTCACAACAGGCCTTAAGGGAATCGTCATAACGATAGCTTGCGTCACGATAACAAATTTTAATCCAGAAGTTGAAGGTCAAGATTTCGGAGACAAATACGATATTGTAAGTCGGTGTAATTGCCTATTGTTTTCGTTTAAAGACCGATTTGCTCGCAACAGGCCTCAAATTAATTTTCGTCACCCCAGATTGCGTCATGGTCAAGAAAATGTTGAAAGGAGGTTAAAAAGTCCAGTTCACGGAGATAAGCACGACATTTTAAAAACGGTGTACGATTTAGTTTATTTGTTTACAGAAAGACCTTCCGCACATAAATGGTCCATGTGGATCTGGAGGAGCCTGGTGGGAGATGACATGAGGAAATAGTCCTGGTCCGGTCCCGGGTGCGTAGTCAGGATTTCGTCCAGCGCCTCAAAAGGGCCCATCCAAAGCGTTTAAAGCGTCTTCCTCCAAAAAACTGGATAGGAAAAACTTTACGGAAAAACTCTCGCTGAAAAGGGCCTGCCGGGCTTCCAGGGGGAACGGGTGCTTCTGCCGCACCCCTTGGCTACGTGCCTGTCTGGTCCCCACTATTAGCTTTTGGGTACAGCAAGCTGGGCACCACTGGAGCAGCTTCCGGGTGCCGATGTCCGCGTCATTCCGTTCGCGTCGCCTTTTTTGGAACTCGGCAGGCTAGCTAGCCTAAATGTAGTCTGCTTGAAAGTTATTATTTTATGAAGTGAGTGGGCTCTGGGGCCAGGAATCACCGTCAAGGAGAGCCTCTGCCAGACATTCAATGGAATCAGTTTATCCATTTTTATAATTTGTATAAGCGATATCGAAACTTGTGTGATGCCGCGAAACGGCGCGAAATATTTCCATTTTTAACTGTGAATAGCAGGATTTTGACTGCTTCTAAGCTACTTTTACGATAAATTGTTATCTTTCCCGAGTACCAGACTCACCATCTTAGTACCAAGGAGTACTAAATCAGTTCCGTTTTGAATAATGTAGGTATTCACTGACATCCAATGGAGGAGGGGGGGGTAAAATATATGTTGGTCCCCTCCTATTTCGCTTTGAGGGGGAATGGCCGGATTGACCGCCCCTGGATCTGCCCCTGACTGTTAGACGTGGTTATAATTATTTATAAACGTTAAAATAGATGTCAATTTTGAAAACGGTTCCTAACTATCTTTTTTCGACTTCAGAATTCGCAAACATTTTCAAATGTACCACATACCTAACAAGCAGTAAGACGCCTTAAACGGCAAAGGACGCGCGAGACCGAATAAATCCGCGTCAATTTATCACCCACCCAACGGAGGTTCGTTTTGTGCAAAGCATGCTTTTGAATTATTTTCGCTATGTGTTGTTTTGCCGTCGCAAATCGATCCAAACTAAATCGATACTTTGAACTAAATAATTTTTGCAGCGTTATTTTTCATTTGCAATTATAAGCTTCATGTTTGTAGGCAAAAAATCATTTTGGGTGGGTCTTAGATGAATTTGATTTCGCTTTAAAAGCTGCATCATTTTTATCGTTTAGTACCCTTTGGTTTTGACGCAACGGCAGTGCAATGAGGGAAATATTTTACAATCGGCAATGTAAATATTACAGGCGGATTTTAACAGCGAAATACTGCATTAAACTGAAATTTGTGCATGCCTTTTAGAGACGGTACATTGGTCTACACATTGGTGTTTGTTTCATCGCTTCCCGTCCTAGGTGCCAGCACTGATTTTAAACCGTGAAAGCGTCATGCAAACTCAATTTGATTTTTTCGCTTTGTATAGCCAGTAATATTTGCACGTGCCCACGTGTCGATGATCGACACATTAAGTGCATACGCTTGTTCGACTCGAGTATATCACGTACACATCTGTGTTTGACCTGTGTCTTTGTGACTTTTGGAACTTGCCTGAGGATATATGTCGGTATTGCAAACGATGTTGTTGTAGGTGCAATTTCGTGTGACGGAAACAGGGTGTGATGCATCTTACTCTACGTGAAAATGTAACCCAGAGTGTCTGGACTGATTCATACACACTTTGCAGTGTGAGTGTGTCGTCAAAATACCGCACACCAAATTCGGAGCACAAATCATGCACCAGCGTTGCGGAGTTTTTGCTCGACAGAAGACTGCCTTATCTAAAACCCTTAACGTCTACAGCAGCACGCGCCACGCTGCTAGATGATACGCTAGACAACCCAGCATTGAGTCGCTATTAATATATAAATTCAGGTGTGAATACGTTACTTGGATGGGTGCTACTCAGTGCAAATGAAGCCCGTTTGTCAATCGGACGTGCGTGTTGCGAGAGATATAAAGCTTCTCAAAAGTGCGTCAGCCACGAGTGGTGTTCGGCTAGCGTCATAATATAGATTATTCCCCATATAACTTCGCCGTTCGACTTTCGTTATCACCTCCTCATAGCAGGCCTGACCTTGCTCATACAGAGATATAGCTGATCGCTTAATCCCCTTTAGTCGTGAAAACTGTACTTTATTGATGACACTTTTACGGACCATAGTATGGCTCTCGAGCATGCTGTAAACAGTGAAGTACGAGAGACTCGATCACCTCGTTTTGTTATCCGAATAAAAAAATTAGAGAGCCTCGATCTCTACGTTCGACAGTTCGCCCATCTCTAGTAGATGTAATGTAGGTATGCATGTAATATGTACCTGCAAACACTCTTAAACTTAAGAGCTCTTATCGACCAGCCTGAGAAGGCAATTCACCTGCTAAGTGTCTTTCAAAGCCTCGATCCCCCGCTGATCACAACCGCTGCGGACCGCTTAATTCACTCCCGACATCCCGACTCATCTCCCAATCAGCACCCGAGTGCTGCCTGCTGCCACCTAACTCGCCCTCCTGCCGCCAGGGGCGCTGGCGCGGCGTTCGATCGCCGGCCAGCTGTGTGTGGAGACGCGCCGGACCGGAGGGAGATGTTCGGCTGCTGCTGACGCCTCTGTCCTCGACCCGACCACCGCCCTGCAGCCGACACAGACGCTCATTCAGCTGTTGCGCGGCGACCTGAGAGGTGGAGCTGGAGGTGGAGTTGGAGCTGGAGGTGGAGTTGGAGCTGGAGGTGACGGTGGAGGTGGAGGAGGTGGAGCTGGAGGTGACGGTGCTGGAGACAAGTGGTGACAGGACTGGCGAAAGCAGTGGTGATAGGATTGGCGCCAGTGGTGGCAGAACTGGAGAGAGCAGTCAGCAGTGAGAGCAGTGGTGTCTGGCGAGGCAGACCTGAGGCCGGCGGAGAGGCATACCTGAGGCACCTGAGGCAGGCGGAGTGGAGACAACAAAGAGGCAGCTGCGAGGTGAGGATCGGATGGTGGCGTCAGAGAATAATCTGAGGATTGAATGGTGGCGTCAGGAAACAATCGTGTCTGTTAAGGAAGATGCATTGTTAGTTGAGCTTGTGCAAGCTGCATATAATGATACGAACCTAGCGTTATTGTCCGCTGTAGGTTATGCTGAGATGCAATGGCATAGCTCTTTAATATGACATAGCTCTTAAACATAGCCTACCGACTGCGACTGCTGACGTTAGCAAACCTGCCGTAGATTAGCATGCGACCAAACATTCAGTCGCAGTCGCAGTCATGTGGTCATGTTCCATTACTTCATAACTGAAGTCCCCAAACGTCAATAGCATAGGTGTCATGCATGATATATGCTCGTATAGTGATACATCTATGTTTCTAATCTCAAGCAGCATTGCAAGTCTCAGATTGAGCGGACAAACGAAGTGCAGTTAGACATGTGTTTGAAAGCAAAATCACGGTTCTGGATACCACACTGCTTTATATAGATAGGTGTGGCAACTGGTGAGCGACCCCAACCAGCCTGGCCAGTCCCGCAGACTTAACAATGTAAACATTAGGCAACGAGATTCAGATGTCTTCCTGAGCTAGTACGGTTTCATACATTAATATTATATGATGTAAGCATGAAAAATATTTTCTACATTTTTGAACACATGAGTTCAAAATACTATTTCTGAATATGGCTATGATATCTGGGAACCTGATTCAACAGAATTGATAAGATTAAGATGAAGAAAGCACATGCAAGGGTGGTCATTGTAACGGTAGGCGCAGGGAAGGTCATGCTCATTCATCCGAGCTCCAAAGTCTGGTTCGAAGTACTGCAACTGCACAAAGTATTTCATACATACATATGATGGATAACCCATGGATGTGTCACCACTGATTGAAAACATATATGATATAAGTATAAGCATGTCCATTGTCCAATATCATGAGGAAGATGGAACGTGGATAAGCTCAGACGATTGTTCCAGCGAGCATCGAACGACAGTCGTCCCATGCAGGGGCGGCACTAGGGCTGCCCCCCTCTAACAGTCGGATAGCTCCGACCAGAAAGCCCCCCCCCAGAGTCCCCCCCCAGATTCGCACAATTTAAATATTAGACCTATGGGCCATGGCGCTGCCACTCATATCCCTAGATGGCCTCCAAGTCTCTGGCTGTCCCCCCCCCCCAACACACTCAAATTTGTGTGGTGATGCCACTGGTCACGTGATCATGATCAGAATTGTAGGTACCGAAGTACTGATCTTCGTCTTCGAGTACGTCTAGTTAATCGAGAGCAGTTCTTCACAAGCAGAGCTGTCAGTAAAAAAACTAATTTATTAGCACTGTAAAGATAAAACAACAATAATTAATAATGTATTCATTTACACACCGTTCCATTGCATTACCTTTTTCAGGGGTATGAAGAAGTTACACACACCCGAAGAGGTTAATACAATGCAACACTTGGTTAATATAATTATTGCTCAATCATTACATTTCTCATCAATCAATTTGTCAATTCGATTAGCTTAAATCGATCTAGATAGGTATCCTTACTAATTGTCGATTCATAATATTTCAATGAACTTTACAATGGGTTTGATGAATGGGCAGGTGAACATCTCACACTGCTTAATTACGTACAGTTAGTGAACTAGCAAACTCATATCCACTTACCTCAATGATTGAACCAACAGTTTGGATCGTAAGCACTAATAAACTGACCTTCGAGTGTGGAGTGTGGACGCAGGGCGGGCATATGGAGCACCGCATCATGACCGCCTGCACACTCCAGGGTAGGCTGTGCCGCGGTACATAGCAGTATTGCGGCACAGAGGTACTGCCAGCGGCTTAGCACCAACATCGCAGCCGATGTATTCATTCAACGTAGTGGTGTCAATCGGTAACCGAAATTTTGGTTACCAAAAAGTGGTGTGACCGATTTGGTAATCGGTCGGTCAGGCTTATAAATTTGTGGACACCTTTCGGTCAGTTTAATCTTAAACAATTCACTTTTTGCCATATTTTTACGCATTCTTATTTCTATCCAACAACTTGATACACAATTTGCTCGAAATTTAATTAATTTATGTAAATTTATTTGGTCTTGTTTGCAGCATCCACTATTTTGCTTTGCAAATGTATTTATTTCTTTTTTCACCATTATACTGTCTTTTTGGAAACTGTACATGTGCGTTTTATGAATTATGATGTTAGCTAAGCTATTTTTGCCAGTGACTATAAATAAGTATACCATTTCAAAATCGGTCAAATCTTGGACATTTTCGGCCCTAACAAAAATCGGTCAATATTTGGACAACCAAAATGCCTGCTGTGCGGTATCGGATTGGTTTTGGTCAGGCAATTTCGGGAAAATGACATCACCAATTCAACGTAAAGACGTAATTGTTTAACAAACTTTATTGAGCGTTTCGCTTCATAAATGCTGAAAACTTAACTCTTTCCGTCTGTAACCTACGTCAGACAGGTCACCACTCTCAGACTGCCTTCTTCCTCTCCAGACTACCTTCTTCCTCTCCAGACTGCCCTCTTCCTCCTCAGACTGCCTTTTTCCTCTCCAGACTGCCTTCTGCCTCTCCAGACTGCCTTCTACCTGTCCAGACTGCCTTCTTCCTCTACAGATTCTTATGCCTCTTCAGACTGCCTTCTACCTGCTCCAGACAAGCCTTCTACTCTCCAGACTTACCTTTTCCCTCTTCAGGACTGCCTCTTTCTCTTCAGGACTGCCTTCTACCTCTCCAGACTGCCTTCTGCCTCTCCAGACTGCCTTTTTCCGCTCCAGACTGCCTTTGCCTCTCCAGACTGCCTTCTACCTGTTCCAGACGCGCCTTCTTCCTCTATCAGACGTCTTATGCCTCTTCAGACTGCCCTACCTCTCCAGAACCCTGCTACCTCATGCCAGACTTACCTTTTTCCTTCTTCAGACTGCCTCTGTCCTCTTCGGACTGCCTTTCTACCTCTCCAGATCTGCCTTTTGCTCTCTCCAGACTTGCCCTTTTTCCTTTCACCGACTGCCCTTCTGCCTCTCCACACTGCCTTCTACCTGTCTCCAGACTGCCTTCCTTCCTCTACAGACTGTCTTCTGCTCAATCAGACTGCCTTCTCGTCCAGACTGCCATTCTTCCTCTCCAGACTGCCATCTCGCTCTCCAGACTGTCTTATGCCTCTCAGTACTCGCCTCTACCGCCAACAACCTTTCTACCCTCTCACAGACTTCTCTTTCCTCTTTCAGACTGCCCTCTTTCTCTTCAGACTGCCTTCTACCTCTCCAGACTGCCTTCTGCCTCTCCAGACTGCCATATTACTGTTCGGACTACTCTCTTCCTTTCCAGACTGCCTTCTTCCTCTTTTTACTGCCTTCTACCTCTCTGGCCCAAACTGACTTCTTCCTCTCCAGGCTGTTCTCTGCCTCTCCAGACTGCCTTCTTTCTCTACAGACTGCCTTCTGCCTATCCAGACTGCCTTCTGCCTATCCAGACTGCCTTCTGCCTCTCCAGACTGCCATATTCCTCTCCAGACTGCCCTCTGCCTCTCCAGACCATACAGACGCAACATGTATGTGTGGATGCGAGCTACTCCAGATAATCACTCTAGAGAGTAATTCTCCAGAGAGTGGTTCTCTGCAGAAGACTCCGGAGAGTTGACAGATGACGGATGAGTTATCCTTCTGTAGTGTACAGTGAAGTCTTATATCTAGCATGTCATACCTTCCGGTGCATTAGTAGAACACTTAGCAGTTTAAGATTGTCACACCTCAGGACTGTTCGGTGACAAATTTTGTAATCTTCTGCACATTAAAAAACACGTCTATTTTATACAGTGATTGCAAACAGCAATATTCATCAGGATTTGAAGCAGAAATGTTCACTCTGCCTTAATACTTGACTAGCCATATGTTTATCATTCACATATACAGGGTGTGCGGAAAGTCCTGACGCTTTTCAGCATTTTCGCAAACAAGTGTAACTGGCTCACAAACATTCAACAACAGGCTGGAACAGTGACTGGCAACAACAAGCCACATACTTTCGCCAACCGCTCACTCGATGAAACCGCCGTCGGCGGCGATGACGGCTTCGACGCGAGAGGGAAGCCCTTTGAGTCCTGTATGATGTAGGCTACTCAAGCGCCTTCCACGCAGCTACGATTCGCACCTTAAGATTCCAGGATAGGAGAAGAAGTGGCCTGGACATCCTCCTGCAGACGCTCGACTTCGCTTGAAGTCAGAGCGGTGTTGAAAGGTCGGGCGACTGAAGCTGGCCAATCCCTTTCGCAGAAGTTATCCGGCCCGCTAAGCTTCTCTGTCACTTGCATGGAAGGTGGTGGCGTTGTGGGTGGGCGCTCTGTCCTGTTGGAAGGCAAAATTGCCTTCCGGGTAGGTCGTCTTGATCCAGGGGATGACGTGCGTGTCTAGGAGCCCCTCGTTACCTGCCAGTTGATCTTCTTGTAGGCGTTGATGAAGATGATGGGAATTTCTGCTCGTCGGATCCGACCACACCCAGGACCACCACCTTCCGCGGGTGCTTGTTCACAGGGTTGAACCAAATACGAGGGTACACTTCATGAACAGGCTTGGCGGACAGGTAGCGGGAGTTCCTCCGATGCAGCTGGGCGTCCTCGTGGAACATCTTCTCATCGGAGAAGATCCAAACGAAGCTGGCGGTCAAGCCGGACCCGGCTACCGCGCGCAGGCAGCCAGCGACAAGCTGCCGCTTTGCCTGTTTATTCATGACAGAACGCGATTCAAATATCATATTGGCCCACCCCCGTCTAGCTGGGTCGACGAGGGTCACGCCTGCGGCCATTGGCAGAATGGCGACCAATCACAGCGCGCGCTGGCAAGCATACCAGAGGAGCGCCAGGACTTTCCGCGCACCCTGTAGGCAGGTGAGATCCGATCACTAATCGCAATTTAGCGCAGTCTTGCTGTGAATATAAAAGGCCGTTGCAGGCAATAAATAAATATACTAAGCCCATACATTCAGACAATTAACAGTCCAAGTAAAATGACATCACTGCTAGAAATACTGCTTGTCCTCTCTTGACAATGACAGTGATGATTTCGGATATCGTTTGACAGCCTTCGACACTTTGTGTGATTTTACATCTGCTTTGCGTGCGGTGAGCTCTATATCTTGCAGCCTCCCTCACCACTGATTGACGCTTTGTGCCAAGCTTTAGTATCGATTCCCGAACACGGCAATCTTCTCCCACTGCGGCTGGCCCATTCCATTGAACTGCTTCACGTGCAGATACCTGCCAGCCAGCGGCACGCGGCACGTGAAGCGACGGGCGAACCCAGCCGCCACGAACATGCCCTCCTGGTGCTGACAGACCGCCGCCGAGGAGTACCCAGTCAGCTCAGTACCGACGCGGACTGGTCCATTGGATGTCCATTGACGGCGCCTGCTTCCCGGACGTAGAGGCACTGCTGACCTGGAGGACGGAGCCCAGATCGTACGTCCACCAGACGGTGAGCGGGTTGTTCGTTTTCTGCTGCTGCCCAGACTGCTCCACCAGCATGTTCTCGCCGACGAACTCACACACGTGACGCATGATGAGGTCACAGTTGAAGTCATGAAGTTGCCAGTGACTCCAGTGAGGACCGAGGCAGTCCTCAATGATACCACCGTTCGGCTGACCCTTCGCCCACCAGCCCGCGGTGCTGTCCAGAACGTCACCGTTGACGGTGATGTAGTTCCCCTCCTTCAGATGGTCACTGACGCCAATACAGAAGGAAAGGACGTCAAAAAATTCATATGCGTTCTTCAGAGCCTCCGGCTGGTCAGGAACGTACTGCATACCGCCGATGCTGAGACAGGCCAGAGCGGCACTCGTGCTGGGGATCATGTCACTGATCAGTTGGAGCCAGCTGCCAGCCACCGCGCGGTACCCGGCTGGTGGGCTGCCGTCCTCACGGTCAAACTCCCAGACATAGCTAGTGACCTCGGTGATGGATACGGGGCCCTGGTCTCACTGACCGTGCGTATACGTTCGAGACTCCGGCGCTGAAGTGGAGCGCCCAGGCTGTCGGTAGACGGCACACGTTCTGCTGACAGCCCGGCCACCTGTGCTGCTGGTCCTCCCGGAGCGGCTGGCCGACCAGCAGCGTGCTGGTCAGCGCCACCCAGCGGCCGCTGAAGCGTTGGCAGACTAGCGGGCCGACCGCCAGCCAGCCCGGTCGGCACGAGCATGTGCTGAGTGACGGCTGAGTGGCCTCCTGCTGGCGACACTGGGCTCCGCTGACCAGCAGCGAGCAGTCAGCGTCCGTGTCACACGGCTGCGCCAGCCAGCTGGCGCCGCGCCGCCGTCCGGTACTCCAGCCGGCCTCCGTCTCCAGCGTCACGGTGGCCGGCAGCAGCACGTCCGTCAGGCCGCAGGCGCCGCTCGCCGCCTCGTGCTCGTAGCCGAGGCAGCGCAGCTCGGCCAGACACCGGTGCCGGCAGTGGCACAGCGAGGTGTCCACTATGGTGGCGTACCGAGCCGCGGCCGGGTAGCGCTGCTGGCCGATGGCGATGCCGGAGAACTGGTAGAAGGAGGCCGGCAGCGTCGCCTGCAGGGACTGAAGCCGTGCCAGTGCCGCCGCGGGGAGGTGGGCCAGTCTGATGTTCTCTTCATGATTTTCGTCATATTGGTACGGGGTCTTCATGCCATTCGAGTTTGAGCTAACAGTCGTGTTCTGGCTCTGGTCGAATACGTAGGCCGTGCTCGACGGCACCACCACCAACACCAGCAGCAGCAGCGGCAGGCTGGATGGAGCCAGGAGCAGGACCAGCTGTCCTGGAGGTCCGACCATGATGACTGTAAGGGACGAACTGGTGTCCCACCGAGCCTGCGTTGACCTGCCTCCGTCGTTGTATGCCGGGTTGTCCGGGGCAGTAGTGATTGGAACGAATCGACCAGAGTGCGGCAGGAAGGCGCGGCAAATTGCACTCAGGCGTGTTTTCGTCAACCATGCTGCGTTTATCTTTGATAACTTAGCGTTTTACGTCAGTTTGCCCTTCCATTTGATATGAATTATTCATCCTTATCATTATTTTCATCATCCTTTGTTATTAAATCCTTTTCACCTATTCACAGAGTTTGAGGTGCATAATGACAAAGGAAATGAAAGACAAAGAGTACTTGGTAGAAACCAGCAACAGTATCAGCTCTAAGCATTGTGTGAGGCCACGAGACTAACTTAAATCAGCTTCGAGCGTGTCAAAAGGTAAGATTGTTGACAGCATGGCAGCTTCATGGCTGTCAACTCGTTTCGTACAGACTCTGCCCTCCGCGCTAAGACTTCTTTCGCTCGCTTCTTATAACTGGGTGCGACGGTTTTGACTAAGATTGTATCGCAGGCAACGCTTCCTCTAAATGCTTTCCAGGTAAACCATATTTCAATGATATATATCATATATATATATATATAAGTATATATATTTATTTAATTATTATTATATATTAATTAAATTAATAAAATTAATTATATATATATATATATATATTATATAATATATATATATATATATATATATAATATATATATCTCTCTCTCTCCTCCTCTCTCTCTCTCTCTGCTATCTCTCTCTCTCTCCTTCTCTCTCTTTTTTTGTGGTAGCATGAATGGTATCTGCAGCGTGGTTCCGAAAACGAATATTAATCCAGTACCGTGTCAGAAGCGCGGGTAGCAGTCAGTGGCGTGCGCAGAAATGCACAAAGGACCAGGTCATTCATTGCTTTGAGGGGCGCCATCCGATGGGCAGGGCCGCCACCAATATTGGCGAACAATTTGCAGGGGGCGCCTCTCCTTTCGCACGTGCTCATCATGCCTTTAACATTGTGTGGGGCGACGTCACTAGTCGGAGGAGTGACGTCACTAGTCGGAGGAGTGCCGTCATTAGTCGGAGGAGTGACGTCACTGCATGGCCGGAGGAGTGACGTCACTGCATGGCCGGAGGAGCACCGTCACCGATTGGACAATGGACGGGTGCCAGCTTTGCATGGGCGCCTCGTGTACAACTACAAAGGACCAGGTCCTGCCCTAAATGACCGTCTACTCGGTGTGCTACTGGTAGCCGTGCAGGCCAGACAGTCAATAAATACAAATGTTATTAACATTTGGATATGGGATAAGGTACGTTTGAGCAACTTTCGATAATATAATTATGAGCGAGTGCGAACAATTTCTCACTAAATACCGGATTTTTATCACATATAAGCGGCCGGCCCGACCCGACTGGATCCGGCCCGACCGTAACGCTTTTCAGAAGCTTATATATCTTTGGAATGCCACCTCTGATTGACAAGTGGTCTTTACCATCTGATAGCCCCATTAATCACATAATGTTATTATGTTTTTGTTTTTGTAAAAATATATTCAATTTGAAAAGTATTTGTAAGATATCAAGGAGAGGTCAGTACAAAATAACAATACATAAACATAATGTTATTGACTTGTTTTGTATCACGTGAGGGGTCAGCATGGTGCGTGATACGTGCCGCGTCATGGGTGTCAGAAAACGTTATCCTGTTATAGCTGAGAAACGGCTGGACCAATTAAGCTGAAACTTGGTGTGGTACTGGCAATGTGGCGCGGGTCAAACTGTGGATCACACTGCACTTCTGCATGTGCACCTCTGTTCCGTCCAAGAAATTACCTACAAAACATCGTCTTATACCGGACCTATATCTCGGCAACCAAAAGTCACAAGGACACGGGTTGAAAACAAATGTGTAGAGAAACGATCCGCCCGGCGTATGCACTTCGTGTCGACCAGCGGCGCGTAGCACGTGCAAAGCTACTGGCTATACAAGCGGAAATCCATGGTTTATGATGTTTTCACGATTTAAATCAGTGCTCGGCACTTTTGAGACGTGAAGCGATGAAACAAACACCAATGTGTAGACCAGTGTACCATCTTTAAAATGCATGTGAAAACTTTGGTGTTACTGCAATATTTTGCTGCTAAGTCCGCCAGTAATAAACATACATATTGCCGATTTTAGAATGTTTTCTTCATTACACCACCGTAGCGTAAAAAACAAAGTGTGTTAAACAATAAAAATGATGCATATGTAAAGCGTAATCGAGTCCATCCAATACCCATCCAAAGTTTATTTTTACTTACAAACATGCAGTTTATAATTGCGAGTTTAAAATAACGCTGCATTTTTGTTTAGTTCTAAGTATAAATAAGGCATCAAGCATGGGATGAAACAGACGGAGCGAGATATTGCATTTGTGTCCGGCCACTGATGAGCATGGTTGTTTGTTGCAACAGTAAAACAATACTTGCCTGCACCTTTCTGTGGCTCTCAGTTATTTTTATTAATTATTTCTGATTCTCACCTGCGGAGGTGAATTGGAATTCAAAGCACGTGTTTATCCTACAGCCGGTATTGATTTTGTGTTGATTTATGGATGGTGAAAGCTTGCTTCGTTGTGTTAAATATTTTCACGGAGTCTATACCAGATGTTAATTTACGACAGAACTATCCGTGTATACTTTTGCATAATCAGTGCAATGAAACAGGAGTTATCCCTGAAACCCATGCATGCAAGACAGATGCATGGAAGTAAGATGAAGTCGGATTTCGGGCCCATCTGTAAGACTACGCTTAGTTCGAGGCCGCTTCGCGATTCCTCACTCACTCCGTCTGAAATAATGGTGTATGTTATGTTGCCTAGCCACCATCAACAAACTCTTGTTCAGCCATAACGTTCTGTTACCGCCTCATCAAAAAGTGGGCATTCTAAGCACTTGCCGTGTTCTAGGCAGTATATATGGTTGAAGGGAGCCATTCGCTGATGCAAATGTGCCACTTTTGCATAATAGTGCCATTTACGGGTTGGCAAGCTTTGATTTAGATGAAAAATGAAATAGTAAATGTCCAGGATGCTGGTAGTTTGCAACAGACTTAGAATGTCGAGACTAGGGAGTAAGTACACTTATTAAGCTCTCGCTCTCGCTCTCGCTCTCGCTCTTGCTCTTTAAAAAAAGAATAGCCCAATGTTTTGTATGAATGGATTTCCGAGGTCAGGACCCGCGCTAAGCAGAGATTGTTGCGCAGGCCTTGACCCCACCACCCGATCGCACAATTCCTGTTGGTCGGCAGAATTTAGACGAAAGTTTTACGTGCCCGAATACCTGGAACACGGTCTGCCCCGCTCACTGACGTCCTACTTCAGTGGCCGAGCGCTGCCACTGGCCGCAGGCCATCCAGTCAGGAGAAATAGCGAGCGGCCGAAGCGACTCGAACCGCGGGCTTGCCCTTACGGGGATAGCCCCTGAGCTACAGGGGGCGGACCTCTTTGCTCCTCGCTCTCGCGTCTTGCTCTTGCTCTTTGCTGCTTGCTTCTTGCTCTTGCTCTTGTCTCTTGCTCTTGCTCTTGCTCTTGCTCTTGCTCTTGCTCTTGCTCTTGCTCTTGCTCTTGCTCTTGCTCTTGCTCGTGCTCGTGCTCTTTCTATTAAGCTTCATCTTTCTTCCCTCCTCCCAGTGACATTACCTCGTCTCCCTTTCAGTCTCGGTAATTTCGTCTCCCTCCTTTCTCTCCCTCAGTGCCGTCACCCCGCCTCTGTCTCTCTGCCTCTCAGTGCCGTCACCATCCCGCCTCTGTCTCTCTGCCTCTCAGTGACGTCACCCCGCCTCTGTCTCTCTGCCTCTCAGTGCCGTCACCGATGTCGGGCCGCGGCTGTGGACCGGTCTCCTGCTACTATGAGCACGTGTCACGTCTGTCCGTCACGTTCGGCGCCGTGACGCTGGCGCTCGTCACGCTCTGTGTCGCCACTGACCGCTGGGTGACCACCACCGAGCCGCTGCCGGTGACGTCACACGAGTCCCACGATGACGTCACTCGGTACAGGATCGGCCTGCTGCGCGTCTGCCGCCTGCTCGGTCCACTGGGAAGCGGTGAGTGGTCTCGGCGGAGGTCGTAATGTAAATGCGGTGTTGTTGGCGTGTAAAAACCGTCATTTGGTGTGGAATTGTGAAGGTCGTAATTGTTAAGACCTAGCTCGCTTTTAGAGCATTAATATTTCAGATGTTTTTCAGCAGGCATATTAGGAATATTACCTTTCGTGAAAATTAAAAGAAATCGGTGTTTTGGCTATATTGTCAATATCACGCACTTGTTATATCGAACACACCATACGTAATTCTTGTAGCTCATAACACCTGCGTGCATTTAATAGAATGTGAAAACTCATTGTATGGAATGCCTTTGTTTGAAGTAGGTATGTGTTCTTGTACTAGGAAAAAATAACAAACTATGAAGGTATGCAGTCATCACGAATTGTCACTGTGATTGTTATAATTTATTATTTTCGTTCACATATCTAATAATACCGTAGGTTAGTATGCTACGTCACTTTCTTCTATACTCTCGTCTCTGCGTTTCAGGCGGTAACAGATCAGAGGAGTGTTCGTGGATCGACTATCTGAACACAGACCGTCTGACCAGCGTTCAGTTGAAGTCCGCTCACGTGGTGGCCGTCTTCACCGTGGGCGTCATCGATCGAATCAGGTCAGGTCACCATAGATCACGAGGAAGGTCAGGTCACCATAGGTCACGAGGAAGGTCAGGTCACCAGAGGTCACAGGTCAGGCCACCAGAGGTCAGGTCAGGTCACCAGAGGTCAAAGGTCAGGTCATCAGAGGTCACAGGTCATCAGAGGTCACAGGAAGGTCACCATATGTCACGTGACAGGTAAGGTCACCCGAGGTCACAAGTCACCAGAGGTCACAGGTCAGGCCACCATAGGTCAGGTCAGATCACCAGAGGTCAAAGGTCAGGTCACTAGAGGTCATGGGTTACCAGAGGTCACAGGATAGGCCACCAGAGGTTAGGTCAGGTCACCAGAAATCAAAGGTCAGGTCAATAGAGGTCAAAGGTCACCATATGGCACAGGTCACCAGAGGTCACAGGTCAGGAAACCAAAGGTCAAAGGTCAGGTCACCAGAGGTCACAGGTCACCATAGGTCACAGGTCATCATAGGTCACAGGAAAAGTAGCTAGAGGTCACGGGGAAGGTCAGGTCACAGGAGGTCACATGTAGGGTCATCGGGGTCACAGGTCAGATCACCAAAGGTCACAGGTCAGGTCATCAGAGGTCACAGGTCAGGTCACCAGAGGTCAGGTCAGGTCACCAGAGGTCACAGGTCAGGTCACCAAAGGTCACAGGGCAGCCCATCATAAATCACAAGGTCAGGTCACCAGAGGTCACTGGTCAGGTCATCAGAGGTCACAGGTCAGGTCATCAGAGGTCACAGGTCAGGCCACCAGAGGTCAGGTCAGGTCACCAGAGGTCACAGGTCAGGTCACCAGAGGTCACGGGGCAGGTCAGGTCACCAGAGGTCACAGGTCAGGCAATCATAAGTCACAAGGTCAGGTCAATAGAGGTCACAGGTCAGGTCACAAGATGTCACAGGTCAGGTTAGCAGATGTAACAGGCCAGGTCACCAGAGGTCACAGGTCAGGTCACCAGATGTCACAAGTCAGGTCACCAGAGTTCACAGGTCAGGTCAGGTCACCAGAGGTCACAGGTCACCAGAGGTCACACATCAGGCCACCAGAGGCCACAGGTCACCAGAGGTCACAGGTCAGGTCACCAGAGGTCACAGGTCAGTTCACCAGAGGTCACAGGTCATGCCACAATAAGTCAGGAGGTCAGGTCAGGTCACCAGAGGTAACAGGTCAGGCCAACAGAGGTCACAGGGCAGGTCAGCTCAACAAAGGTCACGGAAAAGCTTAAGTCATCAGAGGTCACAGGCCAAGTCACCAAAGGTCATGAAACAGGTCAGGTCACCAGAAGTCGTGGAGAAGGTCAGGTCACCAGAGGTTACATGAGTCACCAGAGGTTACGGGACAGTTCAGGTCACCAGAGGTCACGGGGCAGGTCAGGTCACCAGAGGTCACGGGGCAGGTCAGGTCACCAGAGGTCACGGGTCAGGTAAGGTCACCACATGTCATTGGTCAGAACAAGTCATCAGAAATCAGCTTCTGTCCAGCTGACTGCTCCTGTTGACAGTCAGGAGTTGACAGCTCGCTCCTGACGACAGGAGTTGTCAACAGGTCAGGCCAGGACCCAAAGTGTCCTACCATGACCCGTACGCTGACCGGTTAGCAGAAGTTGGCTCATCTGCCACCCCTCCCCCCCCCCACACACACACTGTGTCATCACTAGTCATATGTCTGTGTGTACCATTGGTCTTATGGCCGCATTGCGTCAGTGCTGTCCCTGAGAAGTTCTAAGTGGCGGGGCTCTCCCCCGGGGAGCTTTATTTACCGTTTTCACGAATGACTTGATTCACCGGGTAATTTGGACGTTTGGGGCGTTTGGTTTAAATGCGGGGGGTTTTATTTAAATGGAGGGGGGGCTGGGGCTGAATTTGTGCATTTTGGCATTTTGGAATTAACGGCATTCTGGACCTGGCACCGTGTCATGTGGCCATAGCTCTAACACTGACCCCAACCCCCATTTAAACCAAACGCCCCAAAAGCCACAATCACCCGGTCAAAAAGTCCTTCGTGAAAACGGCTACTGAGTGACCTCATCTGGCCAGCAGGCTGGTGCATGTCTGAAGAACTGATCACCAGGGATGAAGACATTGGAGCGGCCAGGTTAGAACTAGTGATGCCAATCGGTAATCATCATTTTGGTATACTTTGAATGGGGCAACATACTCCACAGGAGGGTGGAGGAAGTCTGCCGACAACGTGTAAATATACTGTTGTAAAAAATGGTATATTAATACATTACCGGTCAGTAATGTAATAGTATTCGGTAATCAGTATTCGGTAATCCGTCAGTCAGACGAAAATGTGTTTAATTGCTTCTTGGTTTGTGGAAAGCACTTTCTACTTTGTCATTACTTTGCATTTTGATGACAGGTATTTCAATTGTCAGTCAGTGCTTTGTTCGCATTTTTAATTTTGATTAATGTTCCACTTATTAACTAGATATGCATCAATTTGCTTGCCAGCCCACGCAAATATGTACATACATACATGGATAGTATAAATCGGTCAAAAATTGGTCATGTTACAATGAAATAACATTGGTTTGGTATTCAGTCAGCGTAGCTTCTGCCTACAATTGGGTATGTTGATTTTGGTTCAGTCATGTTTGAATATTTTTTCTTCGGAAAATGACATCCCTGGGTGGAACACAACATGTTATTTGGCTGATATTTCCAGGAATTACTGCAGTTATCTGTGCGAGTGGAATGCAGGCAATGTTGGCGCAGTTCCCTCGGGTTCCTAAGCTAATAGATATATGAAAATACAAATTGTGTAGAGTTTTCGACAAAATTACTGTTTACGACATTGGAGCAGTCAGATGCCTATACCCTGTCATTTGTCCTTATTGCCAGACCATACTAAAGCAACAGGAAGCGTCGTGGATTCACCACGCTTCCGAAAACATTCACTTTGCTTCACTGGCGGATCCAGAACCTGGGCATGGGCAATTTTCAAAAAAATTCATCAAATTCGAAAAACTCATCGGATTTGGCTTCCTTGTACCTTACTGAACGGTTTAAGAACAAATATGCCTTAGTAAAAGTTTATTAGATTTCACCTCTGCAGTGGAATAATATGTCAAACTTTCGACAATTTCCGGCAATATGGGGGGCTAACGCCCCTGCCGCCCCCCCCCCTGGATCCGCCAGTGCTTTGCTTACGAATAAACCTGCACTTTTCCCCGTGACCCCTAACCATTGACCACCTTAATAATGTCGTTTTCGTTGTATCTCCCAATCTGTAGGAGGATAGCACCACTGCTGCTGCTCTGCCAAGTGGTAACTGTGGTCGCCTGCGTTCTCTCCATTGTTGGCCACTGCAGGAAGTCGCGCTGCACCATCGCCGCTGCCGGGTTGTTCGTGCTGACAGGTCAGTTCAACCTGAGACTGACGCTGATACTGACACTGATACTGACCAGTGGTGGAACTTTATGAAATCAACAGGGGGGCCCAACGGCCAAATTTGCGTTACTATG
>VOPJ01006439.1:0-47662 GCA_014673585.1 Semibalanus balanoides
AAGTAATAGTGGTGTAAGATTAAACAATCTTAAATCATGTCCGATCCAAAGTCTGATCTAATATGACAATGTTGACCGAAAATTGTTCGATGATCCTAAATCCACAGCAAAACACAGGTGCGTGTTTTTTTGCATCGTTAATAATACCTATGCAAGTAAATATGTTATGATAATGGTTGCAAATTTCGTGAAAATAACTATCTGCTTAATCTCAATGGGCCTGACCGGGCATGGGCCTCAATATTATGAATTTCAATGGGTATGGTCTGGGTCTGGGCTTGGTGTTCATGGGCTTCGGCTGGGCTGGCCGCTGGGCTTGGGGTTTGGGTACCAATGACAATCTATGGTTCATAGCTTGTCTTGTCACTTGAAACACGCTAGTTTTTTAATCGAAGCTCTAGCTTAATAAGGGGCCAAATGCCAAGGGGGGTCGTTCCCCCTCCTACACGAGCGAGGGTTAAATACGTTGCGTGGCAGAACGCGTGACAATTTTGAATCTTATGCTCTGGGAGTACATTTTTTGCTCTATGGCCTCTATTTTTTGTGTTTCAGAGTGTGGTTAAAAGGTGATAAACCAAACTAATTTCCCAAATTAAATAGGAAAATATTAACATATAAACACAGCATAAATTCACCGCAAAATGGTGCGATTTTGTATCCATAGGTATACAAAGAAGGTATTGATAATTTTCTCTTTTCTCCTTGTATAACTGTATTTTTGCTTTTTAAGGTGCTTGAGGTGTGTTCTGTTTGAAGTGCTTGAGATTTGAGGTGAGTGTCATATGCTCAAAGTTAGGATGGACAAAAGATACTATGTCCCCCAACTTTGAAGGTCGGGGACATGTCCCCCCTCCCCCTGGTGGCCCGCGGCAGAGCCCTTATATATGCCAGACATGCCTGTGCAAATCCCAAAAACGAAAAACGGATAGAAGTTTGATCCCATATCTACTGAGATCATCGGATCAGTTTATAAATATCGAGGATTTACCTGAATCGGAACACAGAAATCGGAAATACCGTTCCTTCTCGGGATTGCAATGGATTCCCTAAAATCGTTTAGTTCTATACTAAACGATTTTTAGGGGAATCCATGCAATCCCCGAGGAAGAAATCGGTAATTTAGTGTCGAGGCAAGCCTCTGGACGTGGTCAGCCTACCCCAATTTTTTCGATCTAAAAATATATACGGATCTGTATCGATATCAGGGGGTCCCATATCGGATGTTGGGGAGAGGGCAAGCTGTCTCGCAAAAATAAAAGTCGTTCGAAAGCTCTCAACATTGAAATTTGAAATCACTTTGGTCATTTTTTTGCTCAATATCTAAACCTAATGTCAATCCGCCTCTGTAGCTCAGTCGGGAGAGCGCTGGGCTTCTGACCTATTCTGGTAGCAGCCCGGGTTCGAGTCGCTTCGGCGCTCGCTATTTGCTCCTGACTGGGATGGCCTGCGGCCAGTGGCAGCGGTCGCACTGAAGGTCAGGTTGGACTGTCAGTGAGCCGGTAGGGGGGCGGACGTGTCCAGCAGAATGTCGGGCACGTAAACTTTCGTCTTAAATTCTGCGCCGACCAACAGGAATTGTACGATCGGGTGGTGGCGTCAGGGCCTGCGCAACAAGCTCTGCTTAGCGTGGGTCCTGACGTCGAAAATCCATCCATACAAAAAATTCGGACTAAATTTATTAAAGAAATGAGGTCACCAGCGGTCATCAAAGTTAAGATTTTCCAGTTTTAGGACTACGATTAAAAACCGCCATGTATCTCGAACACTATGATAAATAGGATTAAACGTAGTAAAACAATCGAAAGCTCTTGAAATTTGCAATCCACATTAAGCCCTCAGATTTTAGCTCAGGGCAATAGTTGAGACTCCAGAACTCAGAAGTGAATAACTTTTGACTTACAAAAATGGAGTCATTATTTTAGCGCCATCATGTTTGTCTCGTCAAGGCACTTTAAAAGGTTATTGTGGTAATCTGGTTAGGTTAACTTCTAAATTTGACTTCAGGTCAAGGTTCTTTGGTGACCCAGGCAGGTCATTTGGCATATGGAGAGATGTGACTCGACGAGACATCCATAATTGTGCAATCTGAACGTCTCTATCTTTATTTATTATTATATCAATAGTAATTAGCAAACAAATGCTGGTGAACTCATATGACCTCAGATGATCTTGCAGAGGTCACCGGGCAACAGTTGCTCCTGTGTAATCAAGAATGAACTAAAATAATATAACTCTGCAAGAATTTGCTTGATCCAATGCAAATTCTCTGGAAAGGAAGCATTTGTATATTAAAGAGTAAGAAATAATGATCTTACATATGTCAAAGATATTTAATGTTTGAAAAATGTATTACTTATATACGAAACAAGCTTTCGGTGCTAAGCAATTATCAAGTTTTAAAAAACTTGATAATGGCTTAGCGCCGAAAGCTTGTATCCTATATAAGTAATGTATTTTTCAAACATCAAATATCTTTGACATGTGTAAGATCATTATTTCTTACTCTTTAATCATTATGGCCATGTCATCCATCCTCACACATATACAAACATTTGTATATTTTTCCATTACCTTAGGTAACTGATACAAAACAATATGAGACGAACTATTTACAGGTACATACGTATGAGCTTATGCAATCCTGCAAGTTTCAGATTCAGATATATTTGTATCGAGGGTTCACATCAAAGATGGCTTTCAACCTAGCACGTCATTATAGCTCAAACAAGATATGGGGATAAGAGCCACTAAAACAGCTAACACGGTGCAGATAAAACACTCAGAGTGACAACACGATCGTGCCGCCAATATTGCACGCTTCAGACAAGCACGGAAAGGAAAGCGGGAGCATCCGGATCTAGCTCAAACTGTTCAACAGCTTGACACCGCGAGTGCACAGTCTACGTCGTCCGGCCTCGGTTCGGTTTCGCGGTCTAGTGATCTGGTCAGCGCGCCTGGTGTTGTGATGGTGTAGACTAGCTCTTGTGCTCGCGGGCCGATGTTTTTTTCTTCATTTTTTCCTATACACTTTTTATTTTCATTTTTTTCCAGACACAAAAAATCCAATCCCTCGGACAATGACTGTGGCGTTGACACGACCGCAAACATTTTGTTGAAGGTAAGGTCACTTGACGTGATCTTGTGACCTGACCTGAAAATATCTGAGCTCAACACTTTCACAAAATGTGGGTAATCGATGCCCAAACAGCTGTGCTAAAAACTGTGGCGCAGCGCACCACCGCTTTTCCGCTTTTGTCGAAGAACCTGAAGGGGTGCCTAAGCATCCCCGGCATGGCGCGGGTTAACTTTATCAGAGCGTACAAAGGCCACGCTGTAAGAAAAATGCAAGATGTTCAAATTAAAAACGTCAAAAGATAGGAAATTAAAAGCCCTAGAAAACGGATATCTCAGATTTAAAAGATATATATTTTGACCCACAAAAATTCATATTTTTTCCCTGTAAAATTCCCACAAATCATAATGTTCCAATGATGTTTAGCGAAATGGGATATCTGCTAAGGAACCACATATGAGAAATAACCAAACCAGATTTCAAAGCAAGATATTTAGTTTTGACTGTCTTATCCTTATAAGTTGGATAACACATGACGTAATATTTTGATATTGCGTTTGTTTTTTGTTTTTTAATAACCAGATGCAGATAAATAACTGGCATCACTGTGTTCTTTAGACAAAACTGATCAGGTAACATGCCTTTGTATCTATATCTATAACTTTCAAGTTGTGACCTTTGTGACCTAACCTTGACCTGAGCTAGATACTAGCTTCAATTAATTGAGATCAGATAGTAAAATGACTGCCATTAACGAAAGTCAGCAAAAATCAGACTGCCATATGCCAACCATTTTTGTAAGTTTTGGCATGTTCTGTAGGTTTTCAGTTGTAAAATATAAATTTTAAGCAATTTAGATGGCTTGTAATCACCAATACTATATTATTGAGATATTTATTTCCTTAAAAGAAGACACTTGCATATGCAGAGTCATGTTTGCCAACTTCTTACAGTTACACCAATATTGACAATCGGTCAAAAATCATATATTTTCAGGCTAGAAAAATCGGTTTGGTTTAGGGTAAGCATAGCTACAATGACAATTGTATTGGTTTGGTTGAGTTTCAGGAACTTTCTGAAAATGGCATTTCTATACAGTTCGTACATGAGTAAGATGTTATCGATCGTAAGCAAGTTAGGCTTTGTAACTATTTCGGAGGCCCGGTGACCGGTCAAGGTGTCAATAACGCCAATTCATGTCAATAATGTCAATAACGCCAATTCATGTCAATAATGTCAATAACGCCAATACAATAACGCCAATTCAACACGCTCAAGGTGTCAGTAAAGCAGCTGATGACACACAACATGTAATTCGCAAAGAGGCTTTGTGTGACATAAAAAGCGGCTGCTGATAGCTGAAAACTTTTCACTTGAACGAGTCTGCCAGAAGCCGACAAGTTGGACCACAACTTCCGCGACACACGCCACTACCATCGTACCCTCAGAGCCAGCAGTGAATACTCACTCAACCCATGCAATCTCCTGCCAACTATCAGATGACTGATGTACGCAACTTATCAAATTCGATCCATGTCCCGGTCCGGCGGAGGGAGGTGATGGTGGGGGGATGGGGGAGGGGCTGCGCCGTCGGCGGCGGTTTTCCGGTGGCCTGCGTGCAGCGGTCGCCGCAGTCCATGTCCACCACCACCGGCCTCAGTCGGTGCCGGCTCTTCGCCGCGAGCGGAGCGTGTCCCCAGACGCACGCGCGTGGTGCGATCGCGAGTGATTAGGCGGACCGCTTTGAAGTCCTGTGTGTGATCTGAAGCTTGATTGAGTCGAGAGTGGGCCGTCCAGCAGCGGTGGAGTCTTTCTCCAACCTCTTCAGCGTCGGCGACTGCAGTGATTTGCAGTTAGGCGCGGGTTGAGGGTGTAGCGGGTGCCAGCATGGAATCGCGCCGCCGGTGGGGGCAATGCAATGGCAACACGTGTCCTCGGACCTCAGAGGCAGCGGCCGCGGCCGACCTGGACGGCATAGAGCTGACGTGTGTGCCGCCGCTGCCACAGGACCTGGAGCAGCACATCAGAGAGTGCCAGTGCTCCTGCGATCACCTTGGCTTCGGAAACTTCAAGGTGGGCGCGGCGACAGGAATCTTTGGTGTAAAATATTAGCCTTTGATATCTGAATATGTATATTACACACATATATTATAAATATATATAATATATATATATATATATATATATATTTTAATATTATATTTATTTATATATATATATATATAATTATATATGAATATATATACTAGTATAATATATATGAGGACGGTCCTATGAACGGGTCTCTGTGATTGGTGTAGAGGATTTTATCTTTTTTAAAGCGATGGTCTGTATCTATGCCAATAAATGCCCATATATATATATATATGATATATAATATATATATATATATATATATATATAATATTATATATATAATATATAATATATATAATATATATTATATAATATATATTATATTATCAAGGGGCGTAGGAACTCATTTGAAGTTGAGGGGGCGAAAGGCATTTTAAGTCGATTCTTCCCATGCAACGTCCATAGGCGTAATGTTAAAATCCGAAAATGTTGAGGGGGCAGTTGCCCCCCTGCCCCCCCCGGCTCCCACGCTTATGTATGTAATTGACGCTGGCATTTGAGAAGCCAGTTGACATGGTTGACGCTGGCATTTGAGAAGCCAGTTGACACGGTTGCGGAGCATGGAATTAACGCATCATTTGACCCCGGGAAGCAGAGTGGTCTCGCAGCAAATGATTTATTTGTTTATCGCCCAGCATAGAAGAAAAAACGTTAATAAGGTCTCAAGAAGATCACATTTCTGGTGCTCATGTGGGGTCAAACGTTTGTGCTTCTTACATAATTTTCATAAGCTTTGCCTACAAATTTGCCGGGGACGGGCGAATTTTTACCGCTTTGACTTGAATCTTAATAACGAGCTGCGGAGATCTAATTATAATTAGCAGCCTTGACTCGGGGAAAATTAGAATTCCCCTTTCGTTCTCAAATGCTGCGTAATTAATGTGACATGAATGCGACGAATAGCAATGCAGAACATCGTACACATTGATGGTAAATTAATTGCATCGCATGCATAAGCCACCATAGCTCTCTTTAAAATATCCATCGTAGATCATTCGGTGAGACTAAAGTCATAATTACTTAAGCTTTTATACCAGGCCAGGGCTATAAATTTTTCAGCTGAGCTCTGGTAAAGCTGCCAGTAAAACAGCGGAACAGCAATAAATTTCGGACAGTGCTGTGACTGCTGAACATGGGCCTCGGATATCCAGCTATTCATCCTCTACTGAGAAATTCTGACGGATGCTGCACTCAGCGGTCTGCACAATAGCAGTGTTTGTTTATGCTTCGACTTATGCTGATGTCGTTTTATTCCATTTGCAGTCAGCATAAATGCAAATTGTAAAATCAAGTATAGTAGAAACTTCCGAGTTTTCCAGGGATGCCACAAATATCTTTGCAGAGTGCAAGTGACCAGCCAAAAAAGTGTGCCAAAGGAACTTGTTTTGCTGTGACACAAAACATATGAATTTATCTGCCAGAGAAAACTTGATGGATTCATATCTTTATGCTTGACAACATGAATATACACTCAAATATCGAGCTTCTGTCTTTGAATCCTGCAGGGTGCAAAGAAAATAGAAGTTTCATGAAGGGCTTTATTTAACGGGTGATTGGGCGTTTGGGGCGTTTGGGGCAGTTGGGGCATAAGGGCTTTTTGTTTAAATAGGGGGGCAGAATTTTTGAATTTTGACATTTTGGAACTTAGGACATTTTGGACCTAACATCGTATCACCTGGCCATAGCTCTAACACTGGCCCAAAAACCACCCATTTAAACCGAACTCCCCAATCGCCTCAATCACCCAAAACGCCCTAATTACCCGGTAAATAAAGTCCTTCGTGAAAAAGGCAAATACAATGCATAAGATGGACATTAAATATAAAGATCTTACAGTTAACACAAAAGCGCAAAACAAATACGATATCCGTATTCCATAAAGTTCTGGATAACTTAGGCCATCGTGCGATAAGTTGGTAGTTGCGTTGTGTTGCAGGTTACGTACGAAAACTAATATTCGGATGGTGTAGGTAGTTTATATAAACGATCATACCATATTTGTGCAAATACGTGGAATAGTTCCCAGCTGCTTAGGCGACGTTCAGTCATTCAGAAATTCACCCATTCAAGATTACGGTCGAATGTATCGAACGATTCTGTACAGTGCGGTGAGTTTAAAGTACATTTTTTGTCTAAAGCAAATGCAACAGATCGAACAATTCAACATATCATATTTGTGCCCTTATCGCTACGTTAACAGCACACCTGCTTATTATTTGGTTATTCATGTCTCTTGTCCTCTTTTTTTTGTTCGATGATTACGTTAAAGGGAATGATTCACATTTCTGAAAGTTGTCCAATGTATGCCGCTTGTGGTGCAAAATATGAAGTAATTGCTGCCGAACACGATTCTGACATTTGTTTCTCACAAACAGTGCTCAATTTCATAAAAAAACTAAGATTTAGTATTTGGGCTGATGACGTCATATGAAGGAATTTTGGGAAATAGAGAAAACCTTCACGCTGCAATATGTATGACTAGTGTATGGCTAATGTTATAGCCAAATGTAAAAAAGTCTTACTTTCATCAACATTTGAAATAAGAGAGATGACGACATCGTTTGACGCGGCTATTCAATACATAGGGGCTTATTTTTGCAGATGTCAAAACCAAACTCAATTTTACTTTTCGATTAGACCTCTGCGGGTGTTTTAAACTTCTCATACTTAATTTCAATGTAAATCCAACAACTTGGCCATCTCAACTCAAATCTTATGTTAATGTGAAACCTTCCCTTTAAGGTACACATTGACGCAGGTGCGGGCTAGCGGATCATCTCATGGTTACCAGATGGTTACCAGATCATGTCCGTTAGGCCACCTAATCATCTTCTCGATGCCGGTCATGCGTAATTCAATTGTACCAATCCGAGAAGAATCCTGGAACCATGCGCTTTTTACCTAGAAGTATAATTAAATATTATTAATGATGGCGAGTAAGACGAAGTAGCATGACGTCGCCGACGCATTTATTGTTCTGATGTACAACTCTCTTCGAAAACATGCTAAGGATGTAGGTATCAATCACAGCATATGCATCTATACTACCTCTTTTGCATTTCTCACGACCTTTATATTTTTTATTTTGTAGCCAACAATCCCAACGCGTGAAGAATGGATTCATACATACGCCCGACAATAAATCATTTCATAGCAGCCACGCTTCTCTCACAAAGAATGCATTCTGCGCAAAAATGGATGGTTACTGAAGTTCTAGAGCCAATATCAAGGGCTCCGCCACGGGTTTGAAGTTGGGGGGGACGTGGACTCATGGGGTCAACGAAATATAGGGCTGAGCAGGGCTCAGTCAACTCTTCAGAAAGGGGTTGGGTAGACCAGTTATAGTGTCCCCATATTTTTGCCCCTAAATATGAAAAACTATGCTGATTTGTGCCACTTTATTTTGCAAGACCCCCTTTTGAAACTTGTATTGAGCTGGATTAGACCAGGACCCGCAGATTCTTCAGAGAGGCGAATGAACCAGGCAACATAGCCAGGAATTTTGTCCGGGGAGGGTGTGGCGCCTCAAAAGGGTCCCTTGCCGAGCGCCCCCTCGGATCTCCGAACTACTGAACTGATCTTAAAAAATAAACAACTCGAATTCGATAAGCTCTGGAAAACTGTTTTTAAAGGAACCTAATATTGTGGACCTCGGGTCACCGATGACGTCACAGGTTCACGTAAAATTAAAAAAATGTTTGATCGTGTCATACTGTCTCGATGGAGTGGCATTGTTGTGTGATATTAACCCTCGCCGTGTAGGGCAAGATCACTGCGTGACCGGTGTAGGGTTACGCCCCTTTGGTGTCTGGCTCCTAATTGAGCAGAGCTTCGATTAAAAAAACGAGCGTGGTTGTTTGTGACGAAGATAAGCCATTGACATCTGATTTTAAGGATTCTGGATCTTTAGGTGACGCTCTGAGGTCATGTCAAGCCAAAAATGGTAAAATCGTAAATAATGTAAAAATGAGAAACATATCGAGCTAAAATCGTAACAGACTCTAAGAATGAACTAAATAGAACGCCCAAAATTAAATAAGCATCACAGAATGACCTAAAACTGACAAAATTAAAAAAGTCCATGTCAGTCATCTGAGGTCAGTGAAACTTGGTTTGACCTTCGGTCAGCGCATGACCCAGTGGAGACATATAATCATGTTATAATGGATCCCAGAATCGAAATCAAGCGTCACAAAACTGCACTATTAACGGACAGAAGACGAAAAAAGACATTTGAGGTCATCGAAGGTCAGTGACCTCCGTAATCCGTTGACTTCTGAAAACGTCAATCGAGATCGCAATCTCTGCAGAAGCTACAACTGTCACCTAGAAACACCTTTGCATATGTTGCTGAACAACAAACACTTGGGAACTGCACATGGTTCAAGGATCGTTACTACGGGACGCCAGTTTCGCAAAACACGACCTTGAAAAACAGGTCAATAGGTCATGGGGTTCGGCTAGAAGTTCGAAATTTTCAAGGTACATGTCACATTAATGCATGAGGGTACTGAAAGTTTTCATCTTGATCGGTTGAATATTTACGTGAGGTTATTCTGGAAACCGAGGGGGCTGGCATCCACCCCCTACACTAGCGAGGGTTAAAACGATTAAACAGTTGGTAAATCGGTATGTTTCGTGTCTGACACTTCTTAATACCAATTCAAGCTGTTGATGATCTATAGTCAGGTCAAGGTCATCCGAGTTACGAGTTCAAACTGCAGATTACGATCATTGGGCGTTGTAACACACGTTTGTTTTTCGTCAGAAACTGCAAATGAACCTAGACTTTGTTTCTTCCATAACAATACAGTAAAAAGTAGAAACAAACTTATTTTTTAATGCATGGTAATGTGTAGAAGTGGTCGATTTTTTTACTTTAAAGGGGTCCTTTAAGTCAGTCATTTGACGACATCGATAAAATTTGTAACAAATTCAGCCTGAGCACCTTTTAATCATTGTATTCCAACCTGTGTGACTTTTGACTTAGTATCGAGATATATTTTTTTTATTAATAACTTTCGGATTTCTCAAAATGTTAAATTTAATAAAAACTCGAAAATCCGAGATTGCAGTTTAAAAGCCCGAATCTATCAGTCATTTGGTATATACCAATTTAATGTTATATAATAATGTGCATTTGACTGCGTTTTCAACAAAACCTTATTTTTCAACAAAAACCGCAGAACATGACTTCACTCAAACGTTGTTTCCGGTTGAACTATCATAACCTCAGCGTCTTTCTTTGGCTAACATGTGTCAAATTGATGACAAGAAGTAAAAGTTTGGTGACGATAATGCTTTTGGCTTAGGAGATATTACCAAATAACGGGAGAGAACAAAAAATAATCTCCCAGTAATTCGTAAAATTGCGCCGTGGAGCGGCGCGAAATTTTGAATCTCATGCCTGTATATGCACTTTTCCTCCATGACCTCTTTTTTCATTTTTTGTTTAACCCACGCCCTACTGGGCCTCGGGATTTTCCCAGCCCTACTGGGAGGAAGGGGGCGGGTAGTGTTTGGAAAACATCCCCCTTTCCTAAATCGGCTCCTATGGAACGTAGACCAAAACCAAAACCAATGTTCGAAACGTCGTCAAAAATCAGTAGGAAACAATCTGGATTTTTTCGCTCAGGCCAAAATTGAGGTCACCAGAAGCACTGGCGGATCCAGAGGGGGCTGCAGGGGGCGCGGCTCCCCAGGCGCACGGGTCGGCGGGGTCGAAGCCGTGCTTTGGCTTCCCAAGCGGGAGGTTTGGGGAAGGCCAAAAAACGGCCCGGCCCCGCGAACCCGGGCGCCTTGGGGAGCCAAGCGCCCCCCTGCAGCCCCTGCTCCTGGATTCGCCCCAGACCAGAAGTCATCAAAGGTCAAATTTCCCAGTTAAAGGAATTTAAGTCCAGAAACCCCCATATATATCCGGAAATATGCTACATAGATCAAAACGAAAAAACGAAACTCCTGAAATTGTGTATCAACTACATTTCCTTAAATTTTAGCTCAGTTCAATAGTTTAGGTTCCAAAGGTAATACAAGTAAAACATGCTGTTTTGTTCCAAAAAATGTGTTTCTCCAATAACTTTTTACCTATTACAAATAACACAATAATGTTTACGCCATCGTGTTTGTCTCGTCAAGGCGCATTGAAACACACCCATGTAGACTATGTTAGGCCAACTTAAAAAATGACCTCTGATCAAGGTCAAGTGGTGACCCATGTAGGCAAGTTGCTTATTAGGAGATATATCTTGACGATCCAAACACTGCTGCATAAATTTTCACTTCTATATCTTCATTATGTTCGAGAGTTATGACGAAAATAATGTTTGGTGACCTCGGATGAACTCAGATAAACCCCGGTATGGGGTCACTGAACAAACCTGCGCTTTGGGATCATCCAAGAATATCCTGTTATACATTATCCAGAAGGAAATTTTGACTGATGTATCCTTGAAATAGAAGGCATTGGAATATTTCTTCATTGATTATAATGGAGAGGTCACGAAAAAATTGACCCGAACATCAGGTCACCTAATATCCGAAACTCCGGACAATATTTTTGTAGGTATAGATGTTTCATGCAATCCTAAAGTTTGATATCGATCACTCAGAAATTGTGGTCATGGTACGACCGCAAACATTTTTGGAGGTAAGGTCACTTGACCTGACCTTGTGACCTGACCTGATCCTACGCGAAATTAAAATTTTAACAATGTATTAAAAGGATCAATGATAAGCTTGACTAAATTTGGCGGCGCTAGTCGCCGCATTTTTTATAATCGATAAAAACCGTAGGGGAGAGAGCTCAAACACACACCCCGTGGGCGCGGGTTTTAAGACTGTGGTACACAAGTGATAAGCGTAACTATTATGCTACAATGGTGGTAGAAAAGTATCACATATAAGACAAAAATACACAGCAGTAAATGCGCCTGGCGAAACGGTAACGAATTTGAGAATTGTGTTTTAGCCCGAATACAATGTAATTTGAGCTGCATTTCTGTCGCGGAGCGGCGCAAAATTTTTTATTTCATTCCCTGAATAACTGAATTCTTACTGTTAAAAGGCGTAAGAACGGTAGTGTGTACTGTTTTTTGAGGTCTTGAAATATGTAGTTACTGTCCATGTTGCTCAAAAGTTGGGGGGGACAAAAGGAAACACTCTGTCCCCCAACTTTGAAGTTGGGGGGGACATGTCCCCCCCGTCCCCCCCGCTGGCGGAGCCCATGGCCAATATGTACCACACGTGTTAATTCTTAGAGCCCTGAGAGGTCGGGGAGAACAATCCTAAATCATGCCTATTTTATCTTTGACACCGTTCTTATTGAATGTGTTGCGTCAAATAACCAATAGTGATGCAAAGCCTGGAACCACCTTCTGTCTGTCAAATATGACTTCAAGCCATAGTCTAAGCTATTTTAAAAGCTGTATTTTTAACGGGAAGGCATTTTGACGATAACTATGACATCACTGCTTATTACTCATGCTCCCAACCCTTTACGTTCACCGTGTTTGTATCATCTACCGGGTGTTGCACTACTCGAGTCATGACTCCTCAGCCCTTTCTCCTTGCGGCCAGCAATGTTCTATCCCGACCTTCATGGCTGAAGATGACTTAACCAACACAGGCATGGAACCCTGCACGGAGCCGCCGTCTGCCAGCGTCTATGCAAGCGTCTCTGTCGGATTCAGCTCCAGCCCAGAATTCAACTCCACCATTGTCTCGTCATTCCAGCTTCGGTGGCTCGGATTTGCAGTTTTTATTCCTCGTCTTCGTGTTGACTCGACGAAAAGTGATTTATGCCGAGACCAAGAGAGGGGGCTCGGATTAGAGGTGCGGCATTTCAATAAAAAAGACACCCACATCACAGCACAACACTGATATATATATATATATATATATAATATATATATATATTATATATTATAATATATATATATATAATAATACTCTTGTACTTCGTTATTTACTTGTGGCCAATTCGCCGACGAAGTTGGCAAATACAAAGTCACGAAACTGTCCGAAAACAAGCTGAGTTTTTATTTATTATATATATATATATATATTATTTTTATATATATATAATATATATAGTGTTATATATAATATATTATATATAAATAAAAACTCAGCTTGTCGGACCGTTTTCGTGACTTTGTATTGCAACTGTCGTCGGCGAAATTGCACAGTAAATAAAGAAGTACAGAGTAAATATATATATATATATATATATATATATATATTGTATATATATATATATAATATATATATTATATATATATAGTATATATATAACACGTTCAGAGAAAGCACACATCATACATAACGCTACATTGGCCATGACGTAAGAGCGGGTGTATAAAAAATACCTTGGTGAATTCTTCAAGTCAAATGAAGTCAAATGTTACAAAATTTCTTTTGATGTGTGAGATGATAGCTGGGTGCCATTGTGAGAAGAATAAGTGAAGATAAAATGATACATAATATGGCAGAAATATCTTATTGTTGAAATAATAAAATTAAAAATAATCCGAGCCTTTCGTGCTAGCACATTATCCTTGATAATGTGCTAGCCACGAAAGCTCGGACTATTTTTTCTTTTATATATTTCAACAATACATATATTTCTGCCATATTATGATCATTTATCTTCAAGTTCCAAAATTTCCATGATTTTGGCTTCTATCTAGACATTACGCATTATCTCCAAAACTATTATAGCTAGAAAGAAACACAAAAAAGCAATGGGAATCTCTTGAAACGCTCTTTTGACCAAAGTTTGTCAAATTTGAGCTTAGGTCGCTCTTTTGGGCTCCACGGGTCATCATAGTTACAATGGTCATTTTTTGTGAATAGCTTTTCACCTATGCTATTCACAAGACAAAACAGATAGAACAATAATGTTGCTACCATCGTGTTTTTCTTGTCAAGACGCATCGAATTATATCAAGTTTGACTTGGAAAGGTCAATTTGAAAATCCAACCTATGATCAAGGTCAAGGTCAAGGTGGCCAAAGAAGGTCATAATGCATATTTGGAAGACGCGTATTGACGACAAAACCACATTAATACCAGTTTCAGCCCTTTACCTATATCATGTCATGAGTTATTGCCAAAAATGTTCGTAACCGCGGATGACCTTGAGGTGACTGCGGAAATGGTGTCTGGGCACTCTTTCCAGGTTAGCGCTACTTTACCATTCATTTCATGTCTCACGCCGTATTTCGCTTGTCGTTGCGTTTCGTAGTTATTGAGATATTAGCGGAAGCGGAAATCAACCCTTCGTGGTTAGCACGAAACTTCCGGCAGCGTTCGGGTTATAACTTGATCAGTTAACAGGATATCGACTTGAATTTCGTGTGCATATACTGATATAATATCTCAAGGATGTGTAAGGGATTTTTCGATTTCGCAACAAATGATATAGGTGTATGTAAATATTTGTCTTAAAAATTTCGAAACTTTCAAATTAAAATTTTGAAAATTCGAGACGGCCGTCTGAAATCCCTTGCTACTAGTAACTATTTTTCTTGCATTTTTTTCAGGAAAAAAAAACTCATGCAAATCTTTGGTTTCAAAAACGCACGAACATGCCTCGTAAAAAAGTGTTCCTGAAGCCACTTATGAGGCAGTTTTTTTCATCCTCGTCTGATTCGCCTTAGGTCATGAAAATCCCGACTTAGAATTCCATGACCAGGCCTAATATCCCCATGATTTTTTTTTTAGAATAACTTTGTACACATGCGGCGCATTTTGCTTAAATTTTAGTAGCTGAGTCTACATTAATTACACGTATCCCGACAAATTTTCATTAAAATTGGTCAAGTAGTTAAGGAGATAAAGACGTTTTAGTTACGTCATGCTTGTAGAAAACGGCAAATATTGGAAAAATCGTAGACAAATGGATTTTGCAGTAAATTGCAAACATAAAACATTTAAGATATATAATGGCATTCTCTGTAAAATGGCAGTCTCGGATTGTCAGAATTGTGTGTTTTTGATCCCCAAAAAGTCAAAACCTTATTTTTTATCACTACAAAATCAAATCGTTTAAATATATTTCTTAAAAATAATCGGAGTATATGTGAAAGAACTGAACATAAATAATACCAAAACCAAATGTCAAAGCAATATCTCTATGTTTGACTGAGTGATGGATGGCTCCCTAAGTAAAACAAAATATGACATCATTTTTTTAATCACTTTTTTGGACTTTTTGTTGACCAATACGAACAAATAAAATTATTTGGTGTATTTTTGACAACACTGTTTAAGGATATCTCTTTCTTCTTGCAATTATAAATTTCTAATTTTTGAGTTTTCTGATCGCTATTCTGGACGTGACCGTGCCGAGGTTTCTAATGCAAATCGCCCATAGCAGTTATAATCTATGGTGATAATTTGCATGACTTAAGAGAAGAGGTCAAAAACCTATCAAGACCTAAAAATCGATATATGGTTAGATAGTTAATGTCATGACCAACAACTTGACGCTAACCAAATTATTGTATTTTCATAACTTTAATAATGACGACGGACAGATCAAAATCGTTATTTTTTAAACCGTGGTTCATTTTAGGTCATTCGCTGACCTGGAAGGTCCACCTTACCTGAAACATACAAATTATATACTGTATATTTTCACATGAGAAGGCCAACATCTGTTTTTTACCGCGTTTGCTTTAATGTTGCTTGGTTAGAGTTAACAGTGTGGCCTGTCAGGCCTCTCCCCTCCGTACGGCGAAAGGTGGAAGCGGTCTTGGTAAGGCGAAGGTTAAAAAACACGCCATCAGATGCACAATGAAAAGTTAGGAAACGTCAGAAAGTTTAAAGACCTTATCCTCAATAATGAATGTGAAACACACGAAAAACATCCGAAAAAAATCGCCCCCCCCCCACCTCCCCGGACAAGAATAGGATTAACACTGACTTGACGTTCTGTCTTATGCAGATGAAATGTCTGTCTTATGCAGATGAAGTCTCTCTACCTGATGAACAGACCTACTGTTCATGGCATGATCATTTTTAAGAGACAACACAATTGACAAAACTGATATAACAGAATCGTTCTCAGTGCCACTGACCAGAAGACATACCATTGCTTGTTGGTACACTCATCGTTTCTTCGTGTGCTATATTTTTCCAACTCCTCCATGTCTTCTTCCCAAAAGATAACGCGGCCGGCGCTGAGGTAGTTACCCCGACTGGGATCCAGATCGCTACTCCACGCTACATACTGCATAAGCGCAGCGGGCCTTACGTCGCTCCCACCGGCGCAGCCGAAGAGATGCAAAAACCAAAATGCCAACATATATCGTGGATGATTCCGCCGCCCACTGCTCTGCGGCATCGTAATGTCGCTACGACTGGAGACTCTCAGGCCGAATGGCTGCCGACCGTCACCGTGCCGCCTCGTGCTGCCGTCTTTCCCACGAGCCGCCTCGTGCCTTGTAAGTTGTAGGCAGCAGGCGTCTATGTCGGCAGACGGATTGCCGGGTTGTCGCAGGATTGTTGTGATTCAGATGGATCATGAGAATGGTGGTTTCGATGAGCGTCCGATGTTGGGACTTTGTACGGCCCTCGCACGGCAAAAGAGTTGTGGGATTTGTTTTGGTATTAGAACAGTTACAAGTAGGTGGAATGTTAAGTCTTCCTGAAGCGATAGTTTATAACTCAAGTATACCTCGCTTAACCCGCGCCCCACTGAGGGGTGTTTGAACACTCCCTGCGGTTTTATCGAGATGACGGGAAAACGGTGGCATGTAGCGCCACCAAATTTGACATAACTTATCATTGATTCTTATCGCACATTTTGCAAAAATTCAAATTTCGTGTCGGATTAGGTCAGGTCACCAGGTCAGGTCAAGTGACCTGACCTCCCCAAAAGTTAACGGACGTTCCATGACCACAGTTTCTAAGGGATCGATATCAAACTTTTATGATATCATCAAACCATAAGTATCTATAAAATGTGTATCTCGGATTTTTTCATATCGATGACCTGAGGTCGGGCCAATTTTGTGACCTCCCCATTTTAATTCAATAGATAAATATTCAAATGCTTCCTTTTTCGAGGTCATCAGTCCAATTAATTCTGGATAATGTTATCATAGGATATTATGAATGATCCAAGTGCAAGTTTTTTCAGTGACCTATACGGAGTCATCTGAGGTCATCCTAGGTCACCAACACTTTTTCGTCAATAACGCTGGGCATAATGCAGATAGATAAATGCAATATACACCAATGTGTTTGTCTTGTCGAGACACGTCTCCTGATATGCAGCATGACCTACTTGGGTCATCACTTGACCTCGACATGAGGTAATATTTTTAGTTGACCTAACATAGCAACAAATACTTTATTGTAAAGCGCCTGGACGAGACAAACACGATGGCTAAGGAGTTTTCTTCATTAGGTAGAAAGTTATTAGCAAAAAACGTTTTTGGCAAAAACATATTTTTTTACTTTTATGACCTCTAGAGCCTAAAATATTGACCTACGGTCAAATTTGAGGGATAATGTTAAGTTACAAATTTCTATGGCTATTGGTTGATTATTTCCGTTTGTTTTTATCTAGCATAATTTTTGAGATATATTGGGGTTTCTGTAGCGAAGTCCTAAAACTCGAAAATTTGGCCTTCGATGACCTCTGGTGACCTGAGTTTTGACCTGAGCGAAAAAACTGAAATAGTTTCGAAATGATTTTTGACGACGTTTCAAACCACGTTTTTTGTTTTGGTCTACGTGCCATAGGAGCCGAGATAGAAGGGAGTGTTAAAATACCCCCAGTCGGGCGCGGGAAATGCAGAGGCCCAGTGGGGCGAGGGTTAATATTTGGCTGGTCGATTTATGAGAGTGTTTTTTAGGTTAATTTCGAAGTGTGACTAATATATCTCCCAGTTTCAGCATATATGCTGCTTTGTTCAAATGGTCCTGTTACCTACCACAATCTTTCGTCTTCCCTATCCTGCGGAGAATTCTCAAACATTTCCAAAGTCGCTAATGAACCAATCGGAATAATCACCGTAGTCAAGCCCATGCAGCCCTCTCACAGCTTCTGGACTTTTTGTCTGTCCTGTCTGCTAAATACTAATTGGGCCAATCGACAGGCATATCGACACGGCACGTCTGCAGATGTCTCGCTCTCGCTCTCGCTCTCGCTCTCGCTCTCGCTCTCGCTCTCGCTCTCGCTCTCGCTCTCGCTTCTACGCTCCACGCTCAACGTCACGCTCACGCTCACGCTCACGCTTCCCCTCTTCCTCTTCCTCTTCTCTTCCTCTTCCTCTTCCTCTTTCCTCTTCCTCTTCCTCTTTCCTCTTCCTCTCCTCTTTCCTCTTCCTCTTCCTCTTCCTCTTCCTCTTCCTCTTTCTCTTTCTCTTTCTCTTTCTCTTTCTCTTTCTCTTCCTCTTCCTCTTCCTCTTCCTCTCCCTCTTCCTTTTCCCCTTCTCTCCCCTACCCCTTTCCCTCTTCCTCTTCTGTCGACGGTCAATAGCCGTTTTCACGAAGGATGTATTTTTACCCGGTAGTACCCGTAGTACCCGGTAGTACCCGGTAGTACCCGGTAGTACCCGGTAGTACCCGGTAGTACCCGGTAATATGACATGCGTTTTGGATAATTGAGTCTTAGAACACGACTTTTGCCGGATATTTTTGGTATCAATTGAAACGTTATGAATGATAAAGTTTCAATTGACACTTACAACAACAACAAAAATCCGGGAAAAACCGTGTTTTTCGACTCAATTACTCAAAACGCTTGACATATTACCGGGTACTACCGGCTAAAAATAAATCCTTCGTGACAACGGATAATGAGGGATGCTCCTCCGTTGGAGATGATCAAAGCTCAAGGCTGTGTGCTGGGCTATCCCACTGATATATACATAATTATGTATATGATGCATAGCGATGCATTCCCAAATTTACTCACATATTTCATATTGCACTCACCCAAGGTGCAATGTCGTTATTTTCTTCATAAAAAAAAAACAGATAAGTCTTGAATTCTGTTCTGTTGAGCATTGTTCCGATTAACAGTACGAAACTTCGTGGACGAAATATACGGTAATTTATAACATTTTACCTACTTAAAGCGATTAAAAAGAGCTGAAGGTCAACTGGAACAACTTTTTGAAGACCCATCTAAATTTCAGATAAAATAACCTTAAGTCATGGTCCTAAATCATAAAAAGCCAGATAAAAAGTGCCAATCCGGCTTTTTTGCATTCACAAGCGGAACTTTAAGAAATCGATCAAGGGGTGGGGCTCTAATGTTAATTTGATAGATTTGAACTCAGTTCTTACCATGCAACGCCATAGGCCTAATGTTAAAATTTGACATCATCGGGGGGAGGGGGGCTCGGGCCCTCCCCAAGCGATATAAAGTTCCACCTCTGTTTGCATTACCTGTAATGTAAGGGAATGTAAGGGAATTCTTTAAGCGGCAATTTAAGTTGAGAACTCATAACTCAGCCGTTGAGTACACACATATTCTGATATAATTTATATTGTAATCGTCCGACATCCTATTACGTTGGGCAATCAAGACAACAAGCTTGGATAAGTTCCACCGCGAAGGATGTTTCTGTGGTTTGTGGTGTAGATTGGAAATGAAATTGAATGTAGCCAGCTGATTGAACATACGTGTTATTCGCTTTTGGAAGAGATGGCTGCTTCACACTACTGGAATGCGCTGAAAATCTTCCGATGCCAGTTGTTTTGTCCTATCGGAATAGATCAAATATTATTGTATGCATAGTAGGCCTAACTCATAACTCTCTTTCTGGATGATTGCGTTGGCACTGGCTTCGATCAAGCCATAATGATGAGTTATGTCTCATGTGATGGCATCATGATCTCGTCTTATATAAAGAGACAACGGACATCAGACACCTGACCTTTACCAGAGGCCTCCTCAAGGGCAACGCCACCTCCCGAAAGTTGGGGGACGGAGGCATTCTGAAGTCCATTCTTTCCATGCAACGCCCATAGGTCTAATGTTTAAATCCAAAAATGTTGGGGGGACACGTCCCCCCCATGGTGGAGCCCATGGGCCTCCTCATCGGCTTGGTCATATTACTTTAAATATGAATCACAAATACAAAACAGAGATAATTTGTTGTCTGATTTCCATTCGGGGCCAGCCATTTGCATTACACTAGTTTTCCTTTCATCATCTCGCCCCTTATTTCGAGTCTGCGCCACTTTCTTGAGCTCATCGGGAAGTGTTCGTTTCGTCGCCCTGATACAGCAGTCCATCGAGGACATGACTGCCACGCTACACAGCGTCAGATCGCTGACGATGGCGTGCATCCGACACAGCTGACACAGACCAGTCTCCGCACTCGGATACAAACTGACAGGCGTACGCCAAGTTCTGATATTCCATTTCACGAAATTAAGCCAGGCTTGGACATGTGCAGAACGATTTTCAGAATCAAATGAGGATTCTGCTGCAGCATCATTATCGAAGGAGGCTGCTAACTTTGGCCATCGGCGAATTGGAGTCTGCGGTTTGGGGCACGGGGCACGGCGTGAAGGGAAGTTTCCACACTCTCCGCTGCACACATGAATATGTATAGGAGGCGATTTCATAACTTCGGCTACCGGCTAACATTATGCCAGCCATTATTCGTGTTAATGATGAAAACTGTTGCCTGCATCTGAAATAAATGGATGTTATCCACATACAAAGGAAAGGCTGACACAGCCTAAGGAAAGGCCAGCACAGGCTAAGGAAAGGCCAACACTGTCTAAGAGAAGGCCAACATGGCCTAAAAAAGGCCAACACGGCCTTAGAAAAGGCCAATACTGCTTCAGGAAAGGTCAACACGCCCTTAGGAAAAGCTAGCACGGCCTTTCCTTAGTCCATGGTGAAACTTTTTGTTTCATTCAAAGAAGAACTTAAGAGGATTGTTCTCGGCTGCTGTAAATAATATTCATAGTAACATATCTTAGAGCAATCAGCAATTTCAAAATGAAATTTGGCACAGTAACACAGTATTTTGCATTGGTGATTTTTCGATGACTCGCAATACCGTGCCGAATTGCATTATTCATAGCTCCCATAAAGTGAATGGCAATAAGTGAGTGCAATGGTTGTTTGCGTTAAAAAATGATAAAATTGTATGCATTGTATTATAGGTGCCGAGACATATTCCTCTACAAATCGAGCCAAGCATCTTCTAGCTTACACAACTAAAATCAGAGAAAACGCGGTGGGGCATTCACAAGCCACATCGACGCCAAAGAGGGTCAGTAACTTTTGAAAACACCCATTTCCAAATGTTCCATTTTTTGATACAGCTTTTTGCGAGGAATCCGATCATGATATTGTTAAAATCGGGAAAAGTGGTGTTCTCGAGATATGCACGTGAGAAGCACGAGCATGTCTTTTCTTTTGTTATTTGTTATTTAGCTTTTTCATTAATCACCCACGGGCAGTTCCCAGTAACAGTGTAGTCATTGGAATAAAATCAATAAATATGTACATACATACGCACAGGCACACAAAAAGATTTGATAAAATTATAAACGTATGGGTTAAACAGGCTCAAATCCAGAGGAGCCGCACCTTGTGAGCGGCCAGGCAGGCACATTTCTGCGCACATTTTATACACCGTTAAAATCTTCTACACAGTTAAATCGTCAGCCAAGGTTTGAGCGTGGTGCTACCGTAGGCCAAGGACGTCATGTACAAAGGAGCAGAGGACTGTGAGGGGAAAGAAGTCAGAGGATGGGCTGTGCTGTAGGAAAGGTTTACAGTTTCGCGGAATTGCCGAGCTAGGGATACCGTTTTTAACCGTGTTAAACTTTTCGACTTGTTTTTTGAGGACAGTGGCAGAGAGGGTTACCAGCTAGAGCAGCCAAATTTGGTGACGAAGTGTGGGAAAGAAAGATTCGCCTAGCCTTGTGTCATTTTCACAAACTGACTGCAATGGGTGAGCGCTCGGCACGTGCAAATCTATGCTCCACCCACCACATGCTCTATGTACCAATATACTAAATATAAATCTGCAGTCTTCTGACACTAGCTGGTATCGTCATAATAATGTCATGAGTAACTTTCCCGTAACCTTAAGATGATAACTGCACGTGCCAGCCGGTTCATTCTTGATGGGGTTCCTTCGGATTTTTAATTGATAAATAATGAATGGGAAAAGTGAAAATGGATAGCTGACTAGCACAAATGGTTACACTCGAACCCTGTTCTTTTTTGACATAATGTCCTAAGGAGATTCTGAGCCAAATATCACGCGGAGATGGCTAACTCATGAAATAAAAAAAATCGCCCTGGTTGATACGAGTGATGCGTGTTTATAAATTGACGCTAGCAGGTACCGGGTGGACCAATGTTTATGCCGCATCACACACACAAAACAGGCTCAAGTATGTAGACGATTTAACTATTTATCAAGCGTGCTCGGTTGATTTTGTTCAGGAAGAAATTAAGCTCAGGACTGACTGATCAAACTTTGTGAGTGGGCGAATGAAATAGATGGTCCTTAACTTGATAAGTCCAGGTAATGCACTTTTTTCACAGCTAAGAAGCCAATGGTGTACTGGACATTCACAATACATGGCACTAGCATCCAACGGTGGATCAGACAAAGCTACTTGGGAACCCATATCTAAATGATATGTCCTGGCAAACACACTGTTTCGATATGGTATCGAAGGGGCCTCAAGGGCCTTACATGCTGACGTCATGAAAGGTTCGACCGCGCAAGAGCAAATAGTATAAGTTACATTAATATTCCGGCCACTACTTGAATTACTGTGCTCTGTTTTCCAGCCAGTCTCACCGGCCAACAAGCTCAGCATGTAGAAAATCCAAAAGCTGAGCCCTGAAAATAATTGCTGGCTATGATAAAAAGTTACCAGCAAATGTCTGCGCCAGTTGTAACGCTTGGACACGCTCGCTGACAGGAGACAAATGCTGTGCTTTACGTTTCTGGTAACAAATGTTAAACTCTAATGGTACACGAGATCTGCTTCCGAAACTCAAGAGGTTCCTCTCCGGCAAAGGACTCCGAAGACGAAACACACTTGAAACATTTTGTTGCGTGCACGTCTAAGGAAGTCCAGCGTTCCTCTCATGACACATCTTCTAAACTCATACATTTTGTCATAGGTTAGGGCTGTTTCATTTTTCATTTCTTTCACAACATATTTTCTTAGAGATGCGAAAAATTCCTTCTTGTGCTTATGATATTGCTCAAAGATGTTCTTGGTGTCATGTGCTATATGAGTTCAATACTCGCAGCCATGAGATTAAAATAAACCGTGTCTTCTCTCTCTCTCTTCTCTCTCTCTCTCTTCTCCTTTCTCCTCTTCTTCTCTCTCTCTCTCTCTCTCTCTCTCTCTCTCTCTCTCTCTCTCTCTTCTCTCTCTTCCTCTCTTCTCTCTCTCTCTCTTCTTCTCTTACTCTCTCTCTCTCTCTCTCCTCTCTCTCTCTTCTCTCTCTCTCTCTTCTCCTCTCTCTTTCTTCTCTCTTTCTCTCTGCTCTCTCTTCCGCTTCTCTCTCTCTTCTCTCTCTCTCGCTCTCTCTCTCTTCTCTCTCTCTCTCTTCTCTCTCTCCTCTCTCCTCTCTCCTCTTCCTCTCTCCTCTCTCCTCTCCCTCTCTTCCTCTCTCTTCTCTTCCTCTCTCCTCCTCTCCTCCTCTCTCTCTCCTCTCTCCTCTCTCCTCTCTCCTCTCTCCTCTCTCCTCTCTCTCTAGTAAAGTAAGAAGACTTACGGTTCTTTCAATATACATAAAATGTTAATATGCACCATGTTCAACTTATTAATACAATTGCGATACTCATTAGATGTGAACAAATCGCAATATATTAAGCCCAGCTCTTACGTTTGCAGGAGGGCACGACCTTAGCATTTCTTAGGAAATATATCTACGCTTTCCTTCACTTAAGCCCGCTACAGTGCCGTCAACGCAGTCAACGGGATCAGTTTGGCTGCGTGTTGGCGATTGTGTATATTAATCCGACATGGTAGCTCCCGCCCCATGTGTTACCCACCGAGGTGTCCACTGTTCGTTCTTGGAACAGCCTGACAGGGGAGATTGACGCGCGACATTGGAATTGCAGTTCAGTGGAATTCGACGGCCAGTTTCTCAGTAAGTTAATATAACGATAGAGGTGGCGTTGCGAGTTTTATTAATAGCAGAATTAAGACGAGCGTAGGGAGGTGGATATCATAGCCAAACAACAAAAGAAAATGGAGGATGGCCGATAGAGGTGTGTGTGTGTGTGTGTGTGTGTGTGTGTGTGTGTGTGTGTGTGTGTGTGTGTGTGCGCGGGTGTGTGTGTGTGTGTGTGTGTGTGTGTGTGTGTGTGTGTGTGGGTGTGTGTGTGTGTAGGTGTGCCGGGTATGTTGTGGTGTGTTGTGTGTGTGTGTGTGTGTCGTGTGTAGTGTGTTGTGTGTGTGTGTGTGTGTGTGTGCTGGTGGTGTGTGTGTGAATGTGTGGTGTGTGTGTGTGGTGTGTGTGACTGGATTGCGCGCGAGGGTGGCACGGTTCTAGATTCTCTACCGTATTATTGTGAATCCGCAGTAGGCATTGTGTTGTTATGTGGTCTAGGTAGAAACTAGAAGGTTGTTAAAAACTTGCTGACTTTTGGTGCTGATTCAACAGAAGTAGGTACTTGAAAATATGTGATTTTGGCATAATTTGCGAATCCATTGGGAAATAGGGTTGCAGTGTAATACATAGTACTCAAAATTACCTATAATTATTGTCTTATTATATAAAAATAATTTTTCGTTTAATGTACGATATTAGGCTTACGCATAGCGGTGCATTATTTTAGACCGCTTTCAATGAGATATTCTGTGCGCTAAATATGGCTCGGTGCGCCATCTTAAAGCGCCGCCTGCAATGTCGAGAATTACTCGATGAGGAGCGTTACGCGGCCGGCAGTCCGCGCCGGCATGTGATATTAAACGAACCAGGCAGATAAAGTTCTCCGAACAAAACTCCAATCGCTGCTCAGCGGTCCACTGCCCCCGGCTGGCGAGATGACACTGCTGACACATATGACACAGAGATGACACTGCTGACACAGAAGACACAGAGATGACACTGCTGACACAGATGACACAGAGATGACACTGCTGACACAGATGACACATAGATGACATTTGCATGACACGATGACACAAGATATGGACACTGCTGACACAGATGACACAGAGGATTGAACACTGCGTCACAGATGACCAAATAGATTGCCACTGGCTTGACACAGATAAACAGAGATGTACACAGAGATTGACACTGCTGACACAGATGACACAGATATGGCCACTGCTGGTACACAGTATGACACAGAGAATGCCTAACTGCTGACACAGATGACACAGAGATGACACTGCTGACACAGATGCCACCTAGATGACACTGCTGACACAGATGACCACAGGAATGACACTGCTGACACAGATAACACAAGTGGGATGACACAGATATGACACTGCTGGACACAGGTGGACACAGACAGATGCCACTGCTGACACAGATGACACAGAGATTGAACCACTGCTGACACAGATGACACATAGATGACACTGCTTGGACACAGATGACACAGAGAATGACACTGCTGACGAGCGAGATAACACAGAGAGCACACAGAGATGACACTGCTGACACAGGATGACACAAGAGATGGCCACTGCTGACACAGATGAACAGAGGATTGGTACTGCTGACACAGATGACCACACAGATGACACAGAGAATGCCACTGCTGACACAGTATACACAGAAGATGCCCACGGCTGACACAGATGACACAAAGTGGACACTGCTGGCCAGATGACACATAGATGACATGCTGACAGGCAATGGACAGAATGGACACTTGCTGACACAGATGACACATAGATGACACTGCTGACACAGGTGACACAGAGATGACACTGCTGGACACAGATAACAAGAGATGGGACACAGATATGACACTGGCTGACACAGATGGACACAGATATGACACTGCTGACCACAGATGACACATAGCATGACATGCAGACAGCGGATGACACAGAGATGACACGCTGACAAGATGACATCAGAGATGACACTGCTGACACAGGATGACACAGAGATGACATACTGACCCACAGATGATACAGATATGAACCACTGCTGACACAGATGACCACAGTAGATGACACTGCTGACCACAGATGACACGAGAGAATGACACTGCTGCCACAGGATAACCAGAGATGACACAAGAGATGCCACTGCTGACACAATGACACAGAGATGCCACTGCTGACACAGATGACACAGAGATGCCACTGCTGACACAGATGACACAGAGATAACACTGCTAACACAGATGACACAGAGATGACACTGTTGACATAGATAACACAGAGATGACGCTGCTGACACAGATGACAGAGAGATGCCACTGCTGACACAGATAACACAGAGATGACACATATATGACACAGAGATGACACTGTTGACACATATGACACATATATGACCCTGCTGACACAAACGACACAGAGATGGCACTGCTGACACATATGTCACAGAGATGACACTGCTGAAACAGATAACACAGNCCACCAATGACCTCCAACATGTGACCCACCAATGACCTCCAACATGTGACCCACCAATGACCTTCAATGTGTGACCCACCAATGACCTCCGACATGTGACCCACCAATGACCTCCAACGTGTGACCCACCAATGACCTCCAACGTGTGACCCACCAATGACCTCCGACATGTGACCCACCAATGACCCCTGACCTGCGACCCACTACTAACCCTGACCCGTGACCCACCACTAACTTCTGACCCGTGACACACCTCTGACCTCCAACTCATAACCCACCCCGAGCCTCCCACCTACATTGGCTCTCTGATATACCAATCACCCTCACCAGCGCCTCTGGTCTTTCCACTGACCTGCGGGCTACGACCCACCACTGACCTTTCACTCTCGATCTTTCTCAGGGGTGAAGCGACCGGCGGATTTGCAGAGCCCTCCGGTGCAGAAGCGTCTTCAGCTCAATTTCAGCCAACGGCACCGATGCTCCCCACCGGTGGCCTACCGAGCGAACTTCCTCCGCCTTACGAACTGGTCGCGTACCCGAAGCCACCCCCATATGAGTCGGTCGAGAAGGACACCAAGTGGGCGTCGGCTGCTGACTGCTCCAAATGTGACGCAAATGACTGTAAAACGCCGGATCATGCCAGCAAGCGGAAAACGGCGGAAAACGGCGACAACAATGTGTGATAAGGCTTTGTTGTGCTGTTACTCAGGATTTTCTGAATGTGTATAGTGTATTTTCCACAATAATTGAGATATGAACTGCTGCGATGCTCATTCGCAGTGCAATGGAGTACATTGCGATGACGATATTTTTATCTTATGCCAACACACATGTATAAGTACTCAATGATAGCGATCTGTCGCATGATCTGTGACACACAAATTGTGTGTATATACCTGTGTATATCTGAGTTTCGATCCAGAAACACCCGCCAGGACGCTGATTTGGCTCTCCCGCGCGTGAGAACTGAAGCCGGCAAGAGACGCTGTTTTATATAGTATAGCACAGCGCTACAACGAGTTGCCGCTGGACCTGCGCGAGGCGTCTTTAGCATCATTTAAACGTCAACTGGGTGATGTTTTACAGGATGCATGATGGTTGTAGTGTATTAATATGGCAGCCGCTGTGCGAGAGTGTGTTTGATCTTGTGTGAGTGTATGTATGTGAGTGTATTTTACTTTCTAGTGTGCTTGTTGCTGAGTGTCGTTTTTAACATGTCTCTAACTTTTAACCATGATGCGACACTCAGAATAGCCGTTTTATGTATCGGAGAGTGTTTTTACTGTCTAATGCAATACAATACAATACCTGGCACCAGCAGAGTCGTAGCCAGGGGGTGCAAATGGTGCTGCTGTACTCGGGAGATTTTGCCGGGCCCCTACGCCCAGCTGCACCCACACCAGCAGCAGTCATTTAATGCTGCTGTAAAATACCAAGAGAGAAAGAAGCTGATCCAAAGCTCTTTCACACAATACAAGCACCCTCCTACTCTGTCAGACAGCCTTATCATAAGGAGAAATAACCCTTTCGAGGGCCCTCTCAGGCCTGTCATAATGTTATGGTGTCTGCCCACCCCCCACCCACCCCCCACTCTGTGACGTACCTCCGACCGGATGTCCCTGTCTCGAAAAATGCTGGCTACGCCCCTGGGCACCATAACTGGTAAAAGGATGTGATGTGTTTGCACGAGAATAAAAGCGAGCCGTGCTGTTCCTGTTCTTAAAATGCCACGTGACAATTGGCGTCATTTACCCGCAGCACTAAACCAACTGCAGCTCGAAAATCACTGAAGCCATGTAAATCTGGTGAAATTGCCAGTCATGTGTGACAAATAATTTCACACGTTCAATGCTTCCTTTGAATACGTTTTCTGGCACCAGAGTGGACGGCATTACGCTTACTGGGGCCGTAGATAGTTATGCTAGTTACAATGTTGTTTTGCTTGTTGTGTCTGGCTAGATCATAATTGTGCTTCAGCGTTTAAAGAAAATCAGTCACTTTTGAACCACACATGAGTTACAATATTATGACAACATGCACCACTTTTTTAGATCTGCGCCATGCTCGCAATCATATAATGAAAATGCGAGTCTGTCTGTATTTGCAAAATGTTTTGCCTTTGAAAAAAGACGAAGTAATAGCATACTTAACATTGTCATGTAAGAATTTCACATTCACTTATTAGCACATCCACAGCGATTTGGCAGAGTGACTAGTCTCATTTAAATCGCTAAATAATGTGTTAATAATTTAGCAAACGATAACGTTTAGCTAAAAGCTCTAATCAGCACGATTGCCTTCCTTTTAAGCTGTGATTATCAGCACAGCAATAACTTTCAGCAATAACGAGCTTATCTAAAACACCGATTAAATATATGATTTATAAGGATTCATCATATGACACTTTATACTTGGATGACATGACAATGTTACAGGGTTTCGAAATTTACAAACTCCCATGACAGATTGCGTGACAGAGATGGATAGATAGAGGATATGTGCGCAAGTATTCAAATATTTGCGAATGCGCAGTTAAATGATGATTTGTATACCAATCAAGTTTATCGTTATTCCTATCACGCCCTGTATGTAAAATGTCAGTGCTTGCAGACGTTTTCAGAGTTGAATAGTTTTGTCTCCGTTTGTTTAATATATGCATATTGTGATGCATACATAATCGTGTCTGATGATGATAAGAAAAGTAATTCAGCTGTTATTTTTCTGAACATTTATCAGTTATTTTGATTTTAGTGGTACTGTATTGTATGTATTTGGGCTTAAGCTACTGTGTTATCTCATTATAAATACCTGCATGTGTCAAATATTGAAAGCCCGTTGCCTTCCAAGACGTATGTATAAATAAAGTGATGTCTTTGTTTTGTTGCTGTGTAAGACGATGTACAAAAATACATATTGCGCATACTCTATATGAAAATAAATTGACCTGCACGCTCACAGTATGTTCGTTAAGTGTTCCTGATATCAAGTATGTGCGAACATGAATATTATTATTGACAATCTGACTCTTGAACCTCCTGGTTAAAAGAGAATATCGACCAAACTGGTCTTCCGTAAAGACCGACTAGCGTATCGCCAGCTATTGGACCACACATTTTATTTCCGTCATGTGTCCAGTCATTGTTCACGGATATAAATGTTTACATCTTATGTATTCAGAACGTAAGTACCAACTACCAACTGCACCTATGTTTACAAACTGCATTGTATACAACTATGGGCATCAGAAGCGAGGGGGCGGGGGTCCGTCCACCGCGTCCTTTCAAGCATTTTTGCATTGAATAATTTTGGTGCTAGGCGTCCCTTCAATCATTTTTTTTTAATATTTCGTCTGTGGGCGATGCATGGCAAGGAATGATTTCAAAATGCCTTTTGCCTCACCCATTTTCCGGGAGGTGGCAACGCCCTTGAATGCAACGCATTTCTAGACACATAAACCACTTATTGTGATGAGTTGTTTTCAGCGTTCCTCTCATGACATCTCTCATAAACTCATACATTTTGTCATCTAGGTAGGCTGTTCATTTTTTCATTTCTTTCATTCATTTCACTCAACATCTTTTCTTAGAGATGCGAAAAATTTCCTTCTTGTGCTTATGATATTGTGCTCAAAGATGTACTTGGTGTCATGTGCTATATGAGTCAACAACTAGCATCTCTCTCTCTCTCTCTCTCTCTCTCTCTCTCTCTCTCTCTCTTGACAGAACTGTTACTGCTGGAGCTGGTACACAGCAATTTGAGAAGGAGAAGGTGAATGAGTTTGGACCACTGAATGGTGCACTTGGGACGCATAATCAAGCGATATCGGTGAGCAATTGTGAGTTAGGGGATCTTTGGGTAATATCGGCCAGTAGCTAATATCAGACACGTCATTTTCCTTTGAACTGGTTCCCCGTTACATTGCAAGGTATTGTATTTTCAAAAAAGGCGGTGCTGAATGTTTCCTCTTGGGATCCTATTGCCCTACGGTAATCTGCTAATCCACAAGAAATTATTATTGAAATTCAATCTTTTTCTTCCCATGCATGTCGCTGATATATAGGCTAATCCTGTACAGCTGGAGTGCTTTTGCAAGTCATTTGTCTGTTTTTTGCTTCAAAATTCATTTTAGATCTTAATTGTGACCACGCATATTGTGTATAACATTACCGTCGCGTTAATTTCGTCGCAATTTGAAGGACTGTCATTTCGTTTTTTTATCGGACACCCGTCCGATATTAACCCAACCTGTAAAAAGCGAACAGTACGGTACCCCATCTTCAAGAATGTAGAGCTGACGGATTCTGTGAAGTAGTTCGATCGTTTTTGAGAACTGATATGTGTCAAGATGCGATCCACAGGTTCACAGGAACGTTCGCTTTGCGTTGGAATAAACTGAATTCGTTTTTGGTGGATTCGTTTGTGGTTTGAAAACCCGTCCAGCATTTACTGCTTGTGTCCAATAATACCCAAGTGACTTTTTTGTCTTAACAAAATCGCTGTGTCTAGTTGCAACATCAGAACACCTTGGTATTACGGGAAAATAAAGGTAATTGGTTGGCTTATCATTTACAAAGTAAACTTTCAAAATACGTTCAGGCGTATTCAAGTTTCAACAGTTTTAAGTTCCTATGCCGATAATACCCGAATCTCCCCTATTCTTGCGACAGCGTAAACGATGTTAAGTTTAGGACGAGTAAGAACTTAAACTGTGCGTGTTAGTGAGAAGTGCCTTAATCTTTAAGTACAATTATACTCAAAAACACTCTCGTCATTTAAGTCTCAATTCGCCTCATTGAGACTTTAACACAGGATCCTGTTGACCCGTTGTCCTTTACAGTGTCTACCAATTGTTCAACAGTGGTGCTTGTATTCTAAAGAATGACTTGTAAAAGATACTTTGACGACACAATGTTTGTACGCTAATATACGCCCAGCTAGAAGAAACTTTTTTTTCTCTCTCTCACCCACTCACTTGTATATATTAAAATACTGGACTGACAACTAGCAGAAGAATGTCACAGGAAATATGAACGATTAGACAAAATACCATATCACAACATCAACTGCAACGTCTCAAGCCATAACATCTTTGAATGTGTGTTACATGTATTATACTTTCCCAAGGCATCACCATCCTTCTCCGCCTCATACTGGATATATACTGGATATCACGCTCAAACATCCATCCAACTAAAACATAAACATCACAGGTTCCGGAACCAGGTGAGCAGCTGTGCCCTCGTCAGCTGCCTTGCCCCGCGGGGAGGGTATACTGTACGGGTCAGGTCTTTCAGCGCAGCAGCGGTCCTGGCCTGTCTTTTGAGTGGCCGGGATGTCGTCATGTTGTAGCTGTACTTGGTAGATACACTGTTGCGTCGACCTCCTGAAGAGTGAGAGAGGCAGGAAGCTGCGTTAGTGGTACCGTAGAAAAGGGGATTATAGTCCCATGGTTAGGGAATGTTCTTGTAGCTTATAAAAAAACTACTTGAATGACATTTTACTTCGGTATCACATTTTGTGGCGTGCCAATATTATATTTCATATTAAAACTGCTTACAAAATATGGCCTATATTCTTACAAATATATTGCACAAGGCCTGGGACCAAATTTTGCTAACATATTACTACTCCGCAAGCACCTTCCCTTATATCTAAGACAGCTTATTTCTCACCTCGCGACTGCCTTGGCAGTGTTCCTTTGACTTTTGAAGCTGTGTTAGCGGGTATCGTAGCCACCTTCTTGCCCTGTCTTTGATCTTCAACATGTTTACCCCGGTCAACCGCCTGGACTTTGTTGCTCTTTCCACCCTTCGCAGTGGGTTTTTCTTCTGCTGATGGCCGCCGACTTGCAGAACTCTCCTGTTTCAGTGACTGACGCACACTGTGCCTGCAACGGATCAGAGCGGAATTAAACGGAAGACACCGTATATTATATCATGGTCCCGCGCACTCGATATTTACGATTTAACTGAATTTATTTTGCTGTGAAATACTCGTCTTGTCTCACTAACGATAGAAGAACCTCCTCCCAACACGCATCCTTCCTCCACCATCTCCCCTTCCCTCTCCCCTCCCTCTCACCTCCGATCACGCACCCTTTCTCCAACATCTCCCCTCCCCTTTCTCCGCCATCTCCCCTCCCCTCTATCCACCATCTCCCTCCCCTCTTGTCCCTATCTCCCCGCCCCTCTCTCGCACCATCTCACTCCCCTCTTGTCACTTATCTCCCCGCCCCTCTCTCCAACCATATCACCTCCCCTCTCTCCCCATATCCCCTCCCCTCTGTCCACTATCTCCTCCTCCCTCTCTCCACCATCTCACCTCCCCTCTCTCCACCATATTCCCTCTCCTCTGTCCACTTATCTCCGCCGCCCCTCTCTCCACCATCTTCCCTCCCCTCTCTCCACCGATACTCCCTCCTCTCCACCATCTCCCCTCCCCTCTGTCCACTATCTCCCCGCCCCTCTCTCACCATCTCCCCTCCCCTCTCTCCCAACCATCTCACCTCCCTCTCTCCACCAATCTTCCCCTCCCCTCTCTCCACCATCTCCCTCCCCTCTGTCCATCCTATCTCCCGCCCCTCTCTCACCATCTCACCGTCCCACTCTCCCACCATCTCCCGCCCCTCTCTCCACCATCTCCCCTCCCCTCTGTCCAACTATCTCCCCGCCCTCTTCTCACCATCTCCCGTCTCTCCACCATCTCCCTCCCTCTGTCCACTATCTCCCCGCCCCTCTCTCCACCATCTCCCCTCCCCCTCTCCTCCACCATCTCCCCCTCCCCTCTGCCACTATCTCCGCCCTCTCTCCACCAATCTCCCCTCTCTCCACCATCTCCCCTCCCCTCTGTCCACTATTCCCGGCCCCTCTCTCCACCATCTCCCGCCCACTCTTCTCCCACTAATCTCCCCTCCCCTCTGTCCACTATCTCCCCGCCCTTCTCTCCACCATCTCCTCCCCTCTCTCCACCATACCCCTCCTCTGTCACTAATCTCCCCGCCCCTCTTCCCTCTGGCAACCATCTCCCGCCCCTCTCTCCACATCTCCCACTCGTCTCCACCATATCCCCTCCCCTCTGTCCACTATCTCCCCGCCCTCTCTCCACCATCTCCCCTCTCTCCCACCATCTCCCCTCCCCTCTGTCCACTATCTCCCCGCCCCTCTCTCTCACCATCTCCCGCCCTCTCTCCACTATCTCCCTCCCCTCTGTCCACTATCTCCCCGCCCCTCTCTCCACCATCTCGCCCTCCGCCTTCTCTCACCATCTCACCTCCCCCTTCTCCACCATCTCACCTCCCCTCTCTCCAACCATCCTCCCCTCCGCCTCTGTCCACTATCTCCCCTCCCTCCTCTCCACCATTCTCCCCGCGCCTCTCTCCACCATCTCCCTCACCCTCTCTCCACCATTCCCCTCTCCTCTGTCCACTATCTCCCGCCTCTTCCCCATCTCCCTCCCTCTCTCCACCATCTCACCCATTTCCGTCCCACCATCCACCCCTCTCTCCTCTCTCTCTCCATCGTTTCTCTGTTATCACGAACCCTCTCCAGGTGCTCTGTATGGCCACCGCTGCCTCCTCCTCCTTCCTGCTCTCGGCCGAGCTCAGCAGCGCCCTCTCGCGGACTGCATCCAGGTGTAGCGAACTCTGCTTCACCCGTCCTGGCGACGGTGGCGCCTCCAGGCGGCCGCTGTCGCTGGTCACGTGGTCTGACGTCACGGATGCCGGCGCTGCAGCCGGCCCAGGCGGGGAGACGGCGAGGGAGATCACGTGATCCAGGAAGGCGCGTACGGTGCCGTCTAACTCAGAGGGAGGCTCTGGAGGGTGACGGTGGCGCCGATCTGTCGCCTGGTGGCGGAAATATAAAACAGGTTAGGGTACTGCAGAGATAACGCAGTGCTGGTACTAAGGCCGTGTTCTGAATGTGCAAATTCCCTGCGGAAATCCTTGAAATACCCATCGGGCATTTGGACTGCTCTCCCCTACTACAGTTCGGCAATGTACCCAACGGGCATTTGAACTGCTCTTCTCTACTGCAGTTCGGCATTTGTACTTTTACATTGATATTCCTGTTAGCTCTTTGCTTCGGGAATCGGTCGAAAACACGTCTCTACCGATTTCCTCGAATCCCCGCGGAAATCAACGGTAATAACCCCCGTGTAGCTCAGTCGGGAGAGCGCTGGACTACAGATCTGACCAGGCGCGCAACCAGGATTTTCGTAAGGGGGGGGGGGCACGCCTCAGGCGGGCCCCGTCGGGCCACGAGGGCCCCACCATTGCGGACCCAATAATGAACCCCTGCACATATTCAGGGGCGGATCCAGGGGGCATACCCCCAGTTTCGAAACCATAATTTGCGCTCCCCCCAAGGAAAAATAACACAAACACAAAGTTCGGACTTATGCACTGTACAGCTTCCCGCAGTTGCTATGGTACACACTAGGTCCACTTCTTTCATACGCTAGCGTATGGTTTAAACGCGAATTAAGAAACGACCGTATTTGCATTCAAATTGCAATTACTGAGAGCTTCAATTGATATTTTTGACCATTGCCTCACCCTGTTTTTTGTATTTGCTGCTTTAAGGCAAAAATCCATTTTTAGCGTTTTTGCAGTGGAAAACACACATGTTTTTTGCTTTAAAAACAGACCATGGACAAGGAAACCAATGCGTCAATATGATAAAATTTGAAGCTCTTTCAGTAATGCAGTCTTAAATGCCAGAATGATCGTTTCTGAATTTCGCCGTAAAACATACGCTAGAGGAGAAAACAAGCCGGACCAGTGTGTACCTAGCAACTGCAGGCCCCTGTACCCTAACAGTAACAATCGGGCTGACGACACGCTCCCGCCCCCCCCCCCCCCACACGGCCAACAACTTTATCGCTGGTGGCTGATGGCCTGTAAGTTTACCCCCACGCTCCACAACGGTTTTAATATTACGCATAAGAAGGTCACAAGGATAATCTAGGGTTTCACCAGTTTTGAAAACGGCTTATAAAATGTTGCGTTTCCTCCCAAATAGAATGGATGTCTGATTAAAATTAAAATGGTTCAGCAGTCCCACTGGCGGATCCAGCCGTCGTTTTTTTTTTTGGGGAACCAACTTTTTCTGGCCAAAAAGTCCTCTTTTTTCTCCCTCGTTATTGGGCCCGGTCACCTTATTTTTGGTTATTTGAGCCTTAAAAATTATACTTTTCGGAAAAAATACAATAACGCGATACTCCGTAACATATATGCTACGGAAAACACACATATAAGTAGTAATAACGTTTATCTCAAACTAACTCGCAGGGTCGTCGGCCGATACTTTTAAGTGGGGGTCGGCTGAAATGAAGAAAAGACGTCTTTGCCGCATTTAAATAAGGATTTATATGTTATAGTAGGTACTTAAGTTAGTTTAGCGCGGCGAAGCGGCTGCGAAAATTTACGGGTTCCTGATAAAACCCAAAATAAGGTGTGGTGGGGCCAGTATGACATGTTATAGCATGGCTCATACCAACCTTTTACGACCGGAATTTAGCAAATGCCATATTGACTTTGGAACGTGTCAGCAATTTTTTTGAATCAGCTATACCAACTTTTGAATATTTTTAGCACAAGAACCTGGAACTGTAAATCAATTGCCCGTAAGAACGACGCGATTAATTGTATCGTATGCCCCTGGATAGGCATTCTCGTTAAGTGTGTCACAATGTGTCAGAGAGGGCCAACAGGACCTCTCTGAAAGGACCAGAAGGCCCGTGGACGTTCCAAAAGGCCCCGGTTGAGATCAGAGGGGGCCTTCTGGCAATACAAAAGGGTCCCTGGGCGATCAGAAAGGGTCAATAAACTGCAAAATGGGCCTTAACCCAAGCACAGAGGGACGCCTGGGGCAGGTCGGAGGGGCTCCCGTAGGGCCCCTGAGAAGGTTAGATGGGTCCCTGGGAATTGTCTAGGTGTTGACAAAAGCAGCCAGAGCAGTTTCCTTTACCAGGTTCTTTAAGGGCCCCTGGACAGAACCTGAGGGCTGAGGGCCCCTGGAAAATTCAAAAGGGCCCCATGTGGGTCAGAGAGGGCCCTTTGGACCAGTCTAGAAGGGTCCCTGGGCTGGTCAAAAGGGCCCCTTACATTGCCTAATTGGCCTTAGTCAGACGGAAGGCACGTCCCAATGGGGCCCCTTCAACGCTCGGAGAGGGCCCTTAAATGCTGCGGGAAGGGGTCCTTTTTAGGGAAACGCCGCCCCGGGCGAAATCCTGTCATACGTTGCTGCCTCAGATGGGCCCTACGAGGGCCGCCCTAAGAGGGGCCCCACGAGCCGCCTAAGAGGGGCCCCACCGACGGCCGCTTCAAAAGGGTTCCTCGGAGGCGCCTCAGAGGGGCCCTTACGGGGCCGCCTCAGAGGGCCCCCGACGGGCCGCCTCAAGGGGGCCCCACCGATACGCCTCAGAGGGGGCCCCACGGGGCCGCCTTCAGAGGGGCCCCAACATTTCCTAAGGGGTGGGGGGCACGGCCGTGTGCCCCCCCCCCCTGTTGGTTCAGCCTTTGGATCTGACCCACCCTGGCAAGATGGGTTCGAGCCGCTTATTCGGCGCTCGCTGTTTGCTCCTGGCGGGATACCCTGCGGCTTGGTCGGCAGCGGCGCGCGTCAAAGGTCAGATAAAGCGCCGAAACCGGGCGGACCGTCCTCAGTCGTTAGGGACGTTAAATTTCGTCTTCTTAAATTCTGCCGGTTGACTGGAATGCCGTGGTCGGGTGTGGGGTTCAGGGCCTAACGCAACAAGCTTAGCTTAGCGTGGTCATGATTCTCGGGAATCCATCCTATCAAAACATTTCGGACTAAATTATAAAAAAAAACACGGCCCTGATTGTTAGGTTGCATTCTAAGCTATTTGCGCCTTAACGGTAACATTGTCGCATCATGAGTGACATTTCGCAAAGGGCAACTAATCATGAGCTGACCAATAAACTGTCATGTTCTAATACATTGTAGCATAATACATTGAATCCAAGAGCAGTACAGTGTCGCATCGCCATCGTTTCGCACCGTCCGTGCCTTATGTCCGCGGCGTTGCTGGCCGGCTGCTGTTGAACCAGTGACGTCACGAGCTACAGTGACGTCACGAGATACAGTGACGTCACGGGAGATGGCGTCGTGGTACTGGCGCTCCCGCTCCTCCAGCAGGTCAGTGTTGGTGCGCCTGGGGCGGTTTCTGGCCAACATCTGACCTCTGGCCTCGGTAGGCTTGGCCCGTAGCTTGTGACCTCGGAAAGTAGCCTGATGACGAACAGAGAGGGGAGTCAGTTATAGGAGTCAGTTATAGGAGTCAGTTATAGGAGTCAGTTATAGGAGTCAGTTATAGGCCAGTGAGCATCAATCGGGCTAATGAGACCTTTGGCTTCGGGAAGGGATAATGCAAATTGAGCAGGTTAGTAACAAATCATAGCTGAATTGTTTGATTATAGTGCGCAATGCATAATTGCACACGCACATGCATATCTATCCAGGTTTCGGTTTCCATGTCACATGATTGCAAAAAGCATCACAACCCTGCTAAATGATGCTTATTTTTGTGTTACAGTTGACGCGTTAATGCGCTAGAAAACAAAGCTTTAGACTACTGTTCCGACTGTACACGTTCCCTGCGTGAATCTCCGGAATCACTGACAGTCCTCGGCGAGCGTCAGCTGCTGCGTTCCTTCGTGCCACATTTATAACTGACGCGCCAAATACACTACTCAAGATTTATCAGAAACACCCATGTAATAGGCGGCAATGGTCTGCACTACTGCACCGCAGTTCGGCAATGTGCTTATACAATAAGGTTGATGTTAACTCATTGCTATTCGGTATCGGGTATCTTGAGAATCGGTAGACTAATAGGCATCAGCTGTCCCGATCTTGCCAGCTGATTGCAGGGACCGGCGCGAACAGATTCCCCGATTCCCCGTTTACGCGTGGAATTCTCGAGAATTCCCGGCGCGGAAAACAGCCCAGAACGCACTTCTATCGGGGAATTCCTGGATTCCCTGCGGGAATCGACGGTCAGAACACGCTCTACGAGCACCACCACACGTCTACTTAGGCTGTGTTCTGACCGTCACATTCCCGGCGGGAATCCCTGGAATCCCCGGCGGGCATTTTTACTCTACTGCAGTTCGGCAATGTACTTATACATTGGTATCCCTGTTAACTCTTTGCTAGGGAATCGGTAGAAAGCACTTCTCTACCGATTCACTGGAATGCCCGCGGGAATTGACGGGTCAGAACACAGCCATATATTCCTGTCCCTAGATGGCACTAGTAGTAAACGCCTGAAGTTATGCTGTACCGCATAACATTTAAGGAAATAGTTTACTTTGGATTGTTTTTACAAACACAATTAGATTATATTTTCAAATACAACTTCTTTTCATAATGTCAAAAAAGCCTTACATCGCGCCGATTTAGGACAGAAGGACGTACATTATTAATTTCATCAAAACTATATGCGTACTCTCCGCAACGGCAAACGTGGCCTCAGCGCGAATCAGATTTTCATAAATGATAGTCGCGTACGATAACATGCTACACCTCTGCCTAGGCGTTTGGGCCCACCAATCAGCCCTTGCCCAGGTGTGTTGAGGCCCACAATCTTTGACAAAGTTAAATATATTCGGCTGCGAGAGCCCGTTTCAGCCCAGAGAACTTGCATTAGGGTTTTCAACACGGGCCCTACAAAACTTGGTATCTCAGTTCAAAACCCATGATGAAAGTGAAATATTTCCTTTAAGACGAGGACTGTCATCTGTGCATTGCACCATGGGGGACGAGGAAAAGAGTCATTCTGGACATCATGAAGGGGTAATCTCACCATTGAAGCTGATGATCTTTTTTCTAGGGCCTGTTGTTGTCATCACTCCTTGGGAGTGAAAGACCGGTGATGATTTGAAATACAGCCTTTCAGAAGTAAGCTTACGGTTTCCGAAACAAATCGTGTCGTTTTGTCGTCCTCACCGGCAACCAAAGATTATGGAATTTCGAATGTCAGTTAGCTCTCCACTTTTTTAGACATTCAAACAAAATAATTAATATGCATTTTTGCCACGATAAATTTCGAACAAGGCATACTTTGTAAAATTTATCGATACTTCATCCGACAACAGCGGATTTGTGTATTATCATAAACCTTTATCGTTGTGTTCTTTCACCACAGTCCTTTCCCGTATTTTACCCTTCAAAGTTGGTAAATAACATAACTTTTGTCAACAGTCTTATTTTCAAATCAGTAGCTGTGCAAATTTGAATAAGAAGTTCGACTTTTGCGCTCATAAGTTAGCACACTATGTATCATTTCTTGCCAATAATGTGCAAGATAGGCGCATAAGAGGATAAGGAAAAGTTAGTGCGTGTGAAATATCTCTTCTTGAAAAATACTAGTTGAGCTGAGCATACATTTAAGTGCATTTAAGAAGGATTTGTTTACCTGGCAACAGGCACCAGATATAAACGCATACACATCGGTTATATGTGCATGTAGGTAAATTATTTGTATAACCATGAATTGGAAATAACAGCAGCGATGTAACACGAAGTTTCCGACTTATGCCTAGTTTCCCTTCGAAGTAACTGGATTTGCAGTTAGCATTCATTGAACAAACGAAACATGGATGCTATTATTTCTGCGTAGGAGACATACAGAGCAGTTTGCTGGGCTCCTCCAGTCGTGAATACTGACCACATCGCTCTTCGTCTTCTGCTTATGATCAGTAGCAGGTATCGTCATCAGCCAAGAACATGGAAGTTCTCATCAGTCTCGGTCTCTACACACCACCGGACCCTCGGCTCGTGTTCGGATCGATACAGGAGCGCCCTCTACTTCCCACTCTACCGTCCGCAGCGCCACCTACACGACTCGGCATACTTCTCAGCCGCGACTTCCGACCCAAGCTCGGCCCGGGAAAATACCCGATCGAGGAACGCACCGGCTTCATCCACCAGATGGACGAACGAACCCGCAGCAATCGCGGCGTCATGTTCGGCGCCAGTACAGAACTCCGTCCTCCAAAGGATCGCTCCGACCGCGTGCCGTCGCCAGGTCGGCATCAGGACGACATGAACAAGCCTTGGCCGGTTCTCACCCAGCGACGAACCACCGAGGGCACTGCCGACCTGCCGTTCGACCAAACGGCAGAGCGCTTCTTCGATCCACGAAGCGCTGCGGCCTCGTGTACGCCGGGAGCTGGAAACTATCGCCCGGAACATTGCCGCATAAGGAAAGAGCTCCGCAGGTCACACAGCTTCGGCGGGACGACACAAGTGCTGCCCTCTATCAAGGTGAAATGCGTCGTCACGAATGAGGATATCTGCAATGTGTGTGAGCTGAAGCCGTGCGGGGATTACTATGAGAACAGCCAGGAGCAGATGTGTCGGGACTGCTACCACAGGCTGAAACATAGAACCAAGCAGTCCAAGACATACAACCGTCTCTACATGGAAACGTTCCAGAAGGTTCGAGACTGCAGTGATATCCACCAGCACGACGGCACGGACGCCGCCCTGAAGCTCAAGTCAGACCGCGAGATTCGTGACCTGCAGAACAAAGAGGCCTACCTCAGTCTCTATTTTTGACCCGGCTGCATTATTATAATTGACAAACCATCTGCTTTGCTCGGTCGGTTTTGCTAGCTCGGCATATCTTGCATTGGAATAAACTCAGTCTTATTCAGTTAATTCACAGTCCGGCAGGTAAATAAATCCATCAATACACCAATAACTTCCTCTCCGTTTCGTTTTCTCCAGCATCGAGCTCTGGGGTAGAGATGTTTCTGGCTCTTATCGCTTCTGACTGGAGGTACCGCAGGATATTCTATTGCGTGCAGACTGAAGGGGCACCGGCATGGGCACACCCATGGCTGAATGCAAATTGCAAACATGTGATTGCAATTGCACACGACTGGAAATTCCCTGGCTGGATACGCCTGGTTAGATACCATGCTCGAGGCACTTCAGTGAGATGTGTCCCTTGATGGTGGCTCTTGACCGGGAACGCCTCTATGCCGAAGTGTCTCTGAATGACGGCGCCCATCGTCGAAGGTGTTCCTCCTGTAGGTATCTTCTACATGTGGGCTCAAAAAGCAAATAGGAAGGAGAAAGCAGGGCATTCAGCCCTGCTTCCCCTCTCCTGGATCCTTCGCTGATCATTTGCAATCATATTTAGATGTTAACACGCGCCCTGGAGGACCTCTGATAAATACACACACTGGAGGAGAAGGTGGTGGATTCTCCCCCCCCCCTCCCCCATAAGATCTTGATCCCATAAAGAGTCAAGACAACGACATGTGAAGGAGAAAGAGGTGCTGGGAAACTTTTGTGAAAATATAATGACCCTTGGTCAATATCTTCCAGGTCAAATGAGTTCAAACATGCTACATTTTGCTTGTTGTGCGCTCATTGGCTTGTGATTATTATGAAATGCAGTGATCAATACAAAGGTGAAACATTACCTTTACCAAATAGCCTCAGGTCTTCCCACACGTTTCCTTGTATCAAATCGCCTCACATCAAGTGCCTATTTATCTTGTAAAATACAATTTGTGATGAATACTACAGTAGCACGTAACTCAACTCCTATCAAGGTAACTACAACACCAGGCATAAATTGCGGTGGTAAGGAGTACTGGCGGATCCAGAATGATGGTTTGGGGGGCCGAATCTAAAAAAGCCTCACACAATATGAAAACTCTCCAGATTATGCTTGCTTATCGCATAATAGCCAATTTAAACCGAATTTTGATCACACAAACATATTATATATAATATATATATATATATATATATAATATAATATAATTAATATATATATATATATGATATATATATATAATATAAATATAGATAATATATAAATACAATATATATATATATATATTTATATATATATATATATATATATATTATATAAAATATTATATTATAGTAGTATATATATTATATTGTTCTATATTTTCTTTCGAATATCAGAAAATGCCTCAGTTTTGCGCCGAGTTCAGACGGTTTGGGGCGGCCCTGACCTCTTTGCCATCCCCTGGATCCGCTAGTAATAAAGGGCCACTGGCACTTGAAGTAATCGGAAGTTGGTGTGAATCGATACGCAGCAGTATGGATGTCCTGCGGGGCTGATTACCGGATGTTTGCCCCACGTCCACGTCATGCGAGTATGTCATTACCTTGCCAAGACCCGAACTGACTCGGTAAACAGCTGTCGAAGGTGCTACGGAGTGACATTGAACGCGCCTTTGTCACTGGGCTTTTGCTGATTCGCAGTATGGAAAATTCAAATATAGCTCGGTTTATTAATATATGTAGCTCAATGTATCTCGGTGGCATTACTGAGGTACTGCTTAATATCCTGAATAAGAACATTGATGGAAAATGAGTTGGAAACCAAAATGCAAATAAACATGTTTTGCATGTCACCATGTCGAAGAGCACGGTCACACGTACTTCTTCCGAAATTTATATTTTTTTCTCAACAAATAGATATTGACGGTCTTAATTAAGTGAAGGTGTACAACTAATACAATATCATGAAACGATCGGGCTGCGACATTGGATTTGTATTGCTTTCGGACAAATCCGACATTTACTCACAAATCCGAAGCCAATGATCATGGAAGCAATGCTAACCAAAACAGAAACGTTGAACCCTGACCAAAACAGATGAAACATGTTTGCATTTTCGTGAGACGTGTCATCCGCACCCAATTAAAACAAGAAATATATGAGTAAACTGCTCGTGTTGCTATATTTCGATCGAGCAAGGTCTGACCTGAGAAGACCCGAAATCAATATTTGCAAATTATATATAATTTGCCAGAAACAAATTTTTGTTATCAGAGACTATTCGGGTTGAACAGACCACGGTAACAGTTAACAGTCGAACGAAGTGAGATTGTTATCTCACCATTGGCTGGGGTGTGGGGAGGGCAAAAAACGCCTCCTTGAGGGATTTTCACAGTAGCTAAAAAACGAACAACATTATCAGCGCAAAAATGTATGTGCCTTCTAATACATCAATTTGACGTCTTAGGTGCAAAAATGAAGCAATTTAGTCGCCAAAATCCAGTAAGGTATGTCCAATTCAGTAACATCGCTAAACACGAGTTCTACGAAAAATCAGCAAGACCTTTTCTGGCCGTACAACGACCATTTATAAAGCAAAATGCAGTACACAAAATGTCAATAATAGCAAATGACAGCTGCTGGAATATGCCAATATAGCTCTCTCTGAATTGTGAACATTTGTGTTTTCCGACACAAATGCTGATTTGAGGTAATTTTTGGGGGGAGGGGAGGGCCTACAAAATAGCAAAAAAATATATCAAGAAAACATTTGTAAATATTTAATAAATGAATATATTGAGTAATAAATGGATGTATGAGAGTCACACATGGAAAATAGTCCAACTAAATTGCAAACCAATATATATTTTGTACTGGCTTATGACTCTCAAAGTAAGAGTATTTCATGACGTCTTTTTGAAGTATATATTTTTGGCTTGCTTTGTCCAGGTACAGATAAATAAATGTCACAAGGGTATTTATGAACCAAAACTGGCTTAGATAAACATGTCTTTTTATTTATATTTATCAAGTTAAAATTTTGAGCTTTGATGATCTGACCTTGACCTTTTTATGGGGTGAGATATACAAAAGGCTGAAACAACCAAATTTCACGGGTAAAATAGCATATAAAACATGTGTAAGACATCAAACTTAAACTTTTACACGTGCAAGCAATAAAACAATAAAACCTCTTGCCAAAAGTGACCTTATTTTCCCTGATCTTGACCTTGACCTTTGATAACCATTTCACTTTTGCTTATACGGAAGATGTATCTTATATTTGACAGCACTTGAGCGAAAATGGTCTCAATCTAAGACTATGGATGGAGTGTATGGCCCCAAAACTCAAATATCTCAATCTTACCTTTGACACCTGATTTTGACCGGATATCTGGCCTTTTTAAAAACTAATCAGATGCGTCTCATTTATAGTTTTCGATTGGCACCTTGTGCGTCGCTCTGCGGTTATTGGTTCAGAAGATAACGAAGGGAAAAAAAACGCCCCCCCCCCTCCATCCGCCCAGCCAATGGCGTTCGGCAGGAACCCAGCAAATGCCGGGTGAACAGTGCAAATTGTCCGAGTAAATAAGGACAGACAATTTGCTTACCACAGCTACACCAATTTGTCACACCCCAGCTCACAAAGAGCTCACCACATCATGTGCAGTAATGCCGCACTACAGCTCGCTAAGAGCTCACTATATATACCGTGATATCGCACCACAACACACCCAAAATAGCTAACTTCCATTACATAAGGCACGGACTTCCTATCGGGAGTCCGTTGTCTTATGTAATGATAGTGTATATCATCTTTTTGTGCCTATCCGTTAACAACTAACTTACTGGCTCAACCAAAATACTGTATATAAGTATGCGTGCATACCAACAGCTCACTCATTAACATCACCATATCCTGAATAGTGTCGTGACACCACAGCTCACTCATAACTCACTCATATCCTGCATTCGTAATCGTGACTTACCAACAGCTCACTCAAACTCACCAGTATCCTGTTATAGTATTCGTGATACCACAGCTTCACCTGCGTAACTCACCATATCCTGTATAGTAATCGTGATACCACAGCCTCGTAACTATCACCAATATCCTGCATTAGTATCGTGATATCACAGCTCACTCGTTACCTACCATATCCTGTATAGTATCTGATACCACAGCTCACTGGCGTACACTCACCATATACCTGTTATAGTATTCGTGACACCAACAGCTTCTCTCGTGACTTCACCACTATCCTGCAATAGTGTCGTTGATACCACAGGCTCACTCGTAACTCACCATTATCCTGTATAGTCATCGTGTAACCACCGCTCAATCGAACTCACCATATTCTGATAGTATCGTGACACCACAGCTCACTCGTAAACATCCACGCATTATCCCTCTGCAAGTATTCGTGATACCACAGCTCACTCATAACTTCCCATATCCTGCTTACTAGTTATCGTGATACCACAGTCACTCATAACTCACCATATCCTGTATAGTATCGTGATATCACAGCACACTCGTAACTCACCATATCCTGTATAGTATCGGGTTACCACAGCTCACTCGTAACTCACCATATCCTGCATAGTATCGTGATACCACAGCTCACCTCGTAACTCACCATATCCTGCATAGTATCGTGATACCACAGCTCACTCATAACTCACCATATCCTGTATAGTATCGTGATACAACAGCTCACTCGTAACTCACCATATCCTGTATAGTATTGTGATACCACAGCTCACTCATAACTCACCAAATCCTGTATAGTATCGTGACACCACAGCTCACTATAAATCACCATATCCTAAATAGTATCGTGATAACACAGCTCACTCATAATTCACCATATCCTGTATAGTATCGTGATATCACAGCTCACTCGTAACTCACCATATCCTGTTAAGTATTGTGTTTCCCTCAGCTCACTCGTAACTCACCATATCCTGCATAGTATCGTGATACCACAGCTCACTCGTAACTCACCATATTCTGTATAGTATCGTGATACCACATCTCACTCGTAACTCACCATATCCTGTTAGGTATTGTGATACCACAGCTCTCTCATAACTCACCATATCCTGTATAGCATCATGTTACCATAGCTCACTATAACTCACCATATCCTGTATAGTATCGTGATACCACAGCTCACTCGTAACTCACCATATCCTGTATAGTATCGTTATATCACAGCTCACTTGTAACTCACCATATCCTGTATAGTATCGTGTTACCGCAGCTCACTCGTAACTCACCATATTCCTGCATAGTATCGTGATACCACAGCTCACTCATAACTCACCATATCCTGCATAGTATCGAGATACCACAGCTCACTCGTAACTCACCATATCCTGTCCGATATCGTCCCACCACACATGACCCAGTCACACCTCACAGTTCGCCACAGCCAGCGGGCGATTCTCACCCCTCTACCACGTCACACCGACGGCCCACTACTGGCTCGTGTCGCACCGTTTCTACAGATTACAACCACACTCTGCGATCGATATCCAGACACGGACGGTCCACAAAGGCGACACAGCGCAAAGGTCATACTGATGTGTTGTGGATTAAGGGGCCATCCGTGCCGCTTTGACGGTGCCGCTTGTATCGACGGCAAGACAATCTCGCTCACTGTTAACACGAGTGTGGAATATTTAGTGGGGTTAAGTGTTGCCTGGCACGCCAGCCATGAGATTATGTTTAATTTAGCACGTGCACGGTCTAGGTTACAAACGACGGGGGCCAGCCGTCAAACGACGTGGTTGGTTTCAGCCCCCAAGATTAAAAAACCAACGGCAATGTAGTGACAAGCAGAAACAGGTATTTGATAGCTCGAAACAATTCTATAGAAAATACAATCGATCTTTTTGTGTCAAGTAATATTGAGATACCATAGTCATCAAAAGTAAAAAATTAATTTACAGTTTTAGGACATAGCTTAAAAAACAGATATCATGTAATATAATATTATATATATATATCACTCTAATATATATATAATATATATAACATAATATATGATATTATATTACTCTCATATAGTTTTAATTATATTCTATACTAATTATATATATATATATTATATATATTACCTCTGAAGGCGCTCTCCCACACTCCAAAAGCACCGTCAGATTCATCTATCCGAGGCCCGAGGGTGCCCTCAATATATACATCCAAAAACACTCTTCGCTGAATCTAAGGCCTTTGGTCTCACAGAGGGCGTCTCTGGAGCTAGTTGGGAGGGTGTCCTTGGATATGTATCGG
>VOPJ01006440.1:0-52341 GCA_014673585.1 Semibalanus balanoides
TTTTTTTTTTTGTAAAAATGTTGATTTTGTGGGCATTTTTTTGTTTTTTTGGGGGGGGTCAAAATCCAAAAAAATTCAAAAATTCGAGATAGCAATTTTCTACCCCTTGCAATTTGCTATCTTTTGTCGTTTTTGAATTGCATTTTGCTTAATGAATGGTCTATTTACAGCCTGTTAGAACTTAGCTTATATTTGCGCCAAAGTGGTGTGTATTGACGTCACTAAATTCGATATAACTAAAAAAAAAAGAATCGACGATTTTTTGAAAACTTGCAATGAAGACGCCAAATTGATGTAGGATAAGGTACCCGAAGTTTGGCGTTGATAGCGCTGTTCGTTTGTAAAGCTATTGTGAAAATCCCTGAAGGGGGGAGGCGTTTTTCGCCCCCCCCCCCCAGCCAATGGCGGGTTAAGCGGTGCATAGCAAAGACAAAGCTTCTCTGCTTAAGGTAATAACGCATTTTTCCTTTGAAACACTTTACATAGAGCCTACAAAATGCTGTGACGTTCAGCTATTTTTTTCTCAAGGATCTGTTGTTTGAAATGTACAAGCGTGCGTGACCTCGTTGATCTCCTGCACCACTATGAAAAAAGGCACATTGCATCGTGACTCAGGGGCCACGTCTCCACTGGGGCTTTGGCAGCTTACCGTGATTCAAGCTGATCGCTATGTAACCATCCCGAAACAAACTGCATGCCCCATGTGTACAGTCTGTCTAATATGTTATGTTCCTTAAGCTCTGAACCGGCCAAACCCAGTGGGACGTTTTATTTGGGAACCAATAAGTACATACACAGAAGTGAAATATGAATATAGCCTCAGAAACTAAAAAGGGGAACAATTTTTTTTTTTAGAAATGTACTCATGTTTTAAGTTGAATTCGACCACGTTTGATTTTGGAAATCGGAAGGGTAGATCTCGAGTCTCCGGGGGGGGGGGGCGAATAAGCCCCCCCTTGCCACCAAATGGGGTAGCCGGGAGATGCCAACTAATAGGGTTTAAGTTTGGATTTTTCTTATAGTTCTGTTTTGAATTTGCTTTGTTTCAAAATCATAAATATCCCACTATAAAAAGAGTAATGAAAGATGTTACCTATAATGGCGCACCAAAGACAATAAACAAACCCTTACGAACAATGTATGTTTTATATATAGTTTTCTAGGCTCTGTTCAGCAGCTGCTATCAGTGCTCACGAGTTGTTTTCTATTGGCCAGAGCTAACAATATATGCTAGCGTTACAATTTAAAGGCAATGCTTCTAGTAGCGAAAGCTCTCTGACGATTTTTTTTCTGCTGGAATGATCTTGCCGAATTTCGAATATCTCAACAACTATAGTGAATCTGGGGAAATGAAGTACATGGCTAAATTCAGAAGAATCTATTCTACAGACTAGTGTCAACAACTCCACATGACCAATGGGAGTAGGCACTGTGATGTCATTTTCCCAAAATTTCCTGACCAAAACCAATCCAATACCGAACAGGGGGCATTTTGGTTGACTAAGTAATAAGTATTGACCGATTTTGGTAGAGGTCGTAAATGTCCAAGATTTGACCGATTTTCAAATAGTATGCTTATATATATACACGCTGGCAAAAATAGCTTTGTTAACATCATAATTCATGAAACGCACATATACAGTTTCCAAAAGGACATTATAATCGTGTAAAAAACCTAAATACATTTGCAAAGCAAAATAGCGGATGCCGCAAGCAAGATATCAAAGAAATTTACATTAATTGATTGAATTTCGAGAAAATTGTGAATCATTTTGATGGATAGAAATCAGAATGCGTAAAATGTGACAAAAAGTAAATCGTTTAAGATTAAGCTGACTGAAAAGTGTCCAAAAATTGATTACCCTGACCGACCGATTACCAAATCGGTCACACATTTTTTTCGGTAACCAATATTTTGGTAAATGATTGACACCACTAGTGGCGAGGGACCCCTCAGCCGCCGTTTTTCTTCAAGTCAAGGGTAGGGTGCCTCTGCACCTGCGTAAGTGCACACCCCTATTCTGTATCTCAGGAACAGCTGAACCGATTGTATTCAAATTTGGTGAGTGGTTAGAGACCTCTCAGCCAACGCCTTTCCACTAGTTCGAGGTGGGATGGTTCTGCACGTGCGCACGAGCACACCCCTATTACATATCTCAGGAACGGCTGAGCCGATGGTGTTCAAATCTGGTGTGCGGTTAGCGACCTCCCAGCCCTCACTTTCCTACATGTCGGGGGTGGGTGCCGGCTATATAAATATAAGGTTATATGAATTTATGACTATATTTATTGTGGTCTTCTAGTCTGCTTTATTAATCAAGAAACGTCCGTCCATCCGTCATCCACAAATACGCGAACAGCTCGAAAACGACTGCTTCTGGGTGCACGAAATTTAGCACACAGGTCCGCTGCTAGAGTCGCATCATCGTATTACAACTTCAGCAGCCAGCTAAGACGAGTCGAGACGCGACAAATCAGCAGCCAGACAACACGAGTCGAGACGCGACAAATCAGCAGCCAGACAACACGAGTCAGCAGCCAGACACACGAGTCGAGACGCGACAAATCAGACAGCCAGACAACACGAGTCGAGACGCGACAAATCCAGCCAGCCAGACAACACGAAGGTCGAGACGCGACCAAAATCAGCAGCCAGACAACAACGAGTCGGACGCGACAAATCAGCAGCCAGACAACACGAGTCGAGACGCGACAAATCAGCAGCCAGACAACACGAGTCAAGACGCGACAAATCAGCAGCCATACAACACGAGTCAAGACGTGACAAATTAGCAGCCAGACAACACGAGTCAAGACGTGACAAATTAGCAGCCAGACAACACGAGTCGAGACGTGGCACAAAATCGCAGACTGCACGCTCCACCGACTCCGTCATCTTATGACCTCACACTCCCATTAGCAAGATGACATGTCGGCCTATTATACCGGAGTGTTAGCCTCCATTTTCTGGTGGCTCACGTCGTCCCAGATCCGACACACTGCGTACCAGCAGACCTCGGCGAATCGTGACTCGAGTCTGACGTCGCGCGGCAGAACACCACGCACGAATGAGCCCTAAAATGAGCCCAGGGTAAGCGAAGCTGCCGGCTAGGTGTGCCGCTGTGGCAGGTACTGGCCGTAAGATGGTAACGTTTACGTACAATTACCCTGTAAATGACTTGCAAAATGCGCCCTTGCGTGGGGTGCATGGCGCGTAAAGCACGGATGCACGAGAGAGGTTAGGAAAGCAAGGTGTGTTCGGCTGGCTGGTTTTGTCCCAGTTTTGTGTCTACGTTAGGGAGAGGAATCAAAATAGAATGTAGATAGATACAGATTACATTACCAGATATCAAGGCCTGCTTTAAAATGTTAACTGGGGGACAAATCCCCCCCCCCCAGTGAGCCGTTTTCCCCTGCCCCGGTTAAGAAATTTTGCCCACCCTGATGTCATTGATTCCACGTAATTTGCCGCTTGATACGTATTATAAATAAAATACAAAATGCTTACCTTTTAATAAGTTTATTAAAATGAAAGGATTAATTCCATCATTATCTTAATTTGTAGTATTTTGCAGAGAAAATAGGTATCTTTAAATTATATCCGAAATATCGTGAATGTTTATTTCCCGCGCACCGATGGGGGTCTGAGCCAACTTCGAACTGTCGGGGGGGGGCGGATAACCGCCCCCCAGATATCTCGAAAACTAAGCAACGTAGCGAGAAGTGAAAAACGCCGTGAGGTAGGCCGTGACGAGTACTAGCGAAACTACGCAGACTATTTGTTGATCAGGTCAATATTGAGGTCAACAGAGGTCAAAACAGGTCAAATTTTCCCATATTTCGAGCAAATTGAGCATTGCTTCACATAATCCGGGCTAGCTCAGTAACTAACATAGCTAGGAGCGATCCGAAAAGAGCACTGCAATGCAGTTAAGCACTCTGTCGCTAACATGTCCTCAGATTTGTTATAAGATTAATAGTTAAGGCGCCAGAGGTCAGCAAAGGTCAAAATGCTTAATTTTACTGAAAAAGTCTTTTGCTAATACCTTTTTAAGCACAAAAGATAAGGCAGCGATTTTGCAACCATCGTGTTTCTCACATTACGGTGCATCGAATCATATATCGTATGATCTAGCTAGGTCAAACTAATTTGTTTGACCTGAACTGACCTGAGGTCATGTCAAGGTCAAACCAAATTGTATGTCAATCGATGGCAGTCAACAAGAGAAACAGAATGGTGAGAACCACAGCACTCTACCTCACCTAAAAGATGAGTTATTGTACAAAAACCATATGACTTGGGGGCACATTGGATTTGACCTTAGAGAGGTCACGGAAGAAAAATGCAACATGCGTTCTTCTGCTTAGCTTCAAAATAGTAATAAGGATGAAACTGACCACATTTAGCCAGGTTTTGTTCGATTGGTGCGCATTTCAATTTTCTCCCATAGCCTTGTAATGGGAGGACACAAACATTGACATGACCTCAGGTCACCGATATAAAAAAATCCGAGATTAACAAACTATAGATACCCGAAGCCTTATCACACAATGTGAGTTTCAAACTGTTTGGTTCACCACTGTGGCTTCGGCAAGATGTCAAACTTACAAAAACGTGACTTGAGGTCAGGTCATTTAATGTGACCTGACAACGTGACCTTAAAAGTAAGGAAGAAAAAGGAAGTGTGCGTAATTGATGCCCAAACAGCTGTGCAAAATTTGGCGGCCCTACGCGTCGCCGTTTTCCCGCTAGTCCTGAAAAACCTGTGGGGGCGGATATCCCCCCCGTCGCGTCGGTGCGCGGGATATCCTTTGAACAATTGCTCATTACCGACAGAGTAGAGGAGATCGGGGGTCGTTAGACCAGGAACATCGACACAAAATTTTGAGTGGGTGGGTCGCGGTAAGTGTAGGGGGAGAGGGGTTGTGCGATAATTCAGGTGGTTGTCTCCCACTCACATAGGGTTATATTCAAGTCCTGCTAATTTTGGGTCTGGGACGATATTTGGGAGCCAACCCTTTTGCGCCTCGGGTGGCGACGCTCATGGTTGCGACAGGGGAGATATTGCCAAAATGCGCATATATTTTTGTCATAAATCACTGTTGCGCATGCCGATTATCTTATCTTTTTTCCCATTAAGACTCTTTGCGTTTCGAGGAAGGTGCAATTTGTGTCACTACAAATGGCCTTTTTTGTATCTTACACAAAGCGCCGTGCCGGGAAGGGGGGACGCTTAGACGCCCCTTAGTTTTTTTGTTCTAGCATAGGGAAACATCGGCGCGTAGCGCCCCAAAATTTACAACACAGTTTTCGAGCCATCAATTACCCACATTATGTACAAGTTTTGACCTCGAGTCATCTCAGCTCAGGTCACAATGTCATGTAATACAACTTCTTTTCGTATTTTCAAAAATAGTCATACATCGCGCCGATTCTGGACAGAAGGACGTACATTAAACCCTCGCCCTGGTGTGGGGGGGTCATCTTGACCCCCCTGAGGTTTTTCCGCAATAGCGGGAAAACGGCGGCGCGCAGCGCCGCCAAATTTTGCATAGCTGTTTGAACATCAATTTCCCACACTTTGACAAAAAGAAATTCAGGTCAACCGAGGTCAGGTCATCAGGTCACTTTAAGTGACCTTGCCTTCCAAAATGTTTGTGATCGTGCCAGCCACAGTTTTTTGTTCGAACGATTTGAAACTTTCAGATTATAAAGATATAAGTACTAAAACTTGTATACTTTGATTTTATCGGTGACAGGTCAGGTCAAATTTTCTGACCTCCCCATTTATAAGTGAATGGGAAAATAAACAAATGCTTCCAATTCAGAAAATAAACGATTGATACAAGCTAATTTTTAAATGCCATGTTTTTGGGCTCGTTCTGGATGATCAAGGTGCAGTTTTGTTGCTCATTGATCTCTCTACAAGGTCATTTGAGGTCATCTGAGGTCATCAGCAATGATTTGCTAATTACTTTTGATAGAAAAAAGATAGAGACGATCGGTTGACTCCACTGTGTTTGTCTCGTCTGGCCGCATCGACCTATATGCAACATGACCTACAAAGGTCACCAAATGACCTTGACCTGAGGTCAAATTTTGAAATTGACCTTGAAAGGTCACCATGTATATGTTACAAAGCGCCTTGTCAAGACGAACACGATGGTGTTAACGTCATTTCTCTATCATTATTAGATAAAAAGTAATTAAGGAAAACAAAATATACCACAAACTGCATTTTTGACCTTCGATGACCTCTGGAGCCTAAACTATTCTGAGCTTAATTTTGAGGACACCCATTGCGATTGCAAATTTAATTAGCTTTCGTTTGATTTTTGCGTTTGTTTCTAGCTATCATAGTTCACGAGATATATGGGGTTGTTCGAAGCGAAGTAAAAAAACTGTGAAATTTGACCTTTGATGACCTCTGGTGAACTCAATATTGACCTTTTGTTCTGGGACGTTAAAAATGTGCGTGTGTCCTTGTGTTTGAAAGAATGTACCTAATGTTTTCGTAAAATTGTACTACTACTATTATATTATAGACTAGTATTATATTATAGTGCAATTGTGTCCACATCACAAATGTAGGTGTGCAGGAGCTACAACAGGTATTAAGGTGCAACCTCAGCATTAGCAGCATTTTCGAGTTGAGTTGGTAGCGCACCGCATTTTCGTACTGTCTAAAAAACACGCGTGTTTCGTTGGAAGGGGGTTAACCCGCGCACTGCAGGGGGTTCGCGCCGAACACGAGCTGCAGGGGGGGTTGATTTCCGCCCCCCCCGTGAGATCTCCAAAACTACGCAACGTAGCGACAAAGCAGAAAACGGCATTAGATAGCTCTGGAAGCTCTAATCGAAAGTATTTCAGTCTTTTTCTTGGATCAGGTCACAATTGAGGTCACCAGTGGTCACCGAAAGGTCAGATTTTCCGGTTTAGGACTCTTTAGGACTCTTTTCCAAGAAACCCCCGATTATTCGGAAACTATCGAAGCTAGGGCAAACAATTAGAGAGACAATCGATAGCCATTGAAATTTGCAATCGCATATAATCCTCAAAATTGATCTCAGATCCAAATAGTTAGAGGCTCCAGAGGTCATGGAAGTCAAACATACTGTTTTTAGCAAAATAGTTTTTCGTGATTAGCAATGTCACTAATAAGATAGGGTAACATTTTTTGACGCCAATCGTGTTTCTCTCATTGATGCGCTTTGAAACATAATAACGGTGACCTTGTAAGTCAACTTCAAAAATTTGACCTCAGGTCAGGTAATTTGGTGACCCAGGTAGGTCATGTTGCATATGGAGCAACGCAGCCAAGACAGACGAACCGCATTGGTGTCCAACTTCGTCTCTATCTCTTCTATCAAGAGTTATAGCAATCATGCTGATGACGTCAGATGACCTCAGATGACTCTTGTAGAGATCACTGGCAACAATTGCACCTGATCACTTAGAATGAGCTAAATAGCATGATTCTGCAGAAATAGCCTGATCCAATGCATATTTTATGAAAGGCAAGCATTTGTTTATCTCTTTTCCCCATTCCACTTTAATGGGGAGGGTCAGAAATTGACCTTTGACCTTTGGTACCGGTAACGAAAAATTCGCGAGAGTACAAGAATCTGTAGGTACTGTAGTATTCTTATGGAAATCCTGCAAGTTTCAAAACTTTCGAACAAGACTGTAAAGGCATTTGGCACGGACTGTATATATATATTTTTGTTTGCTTTTTGAAGGTGAGGTCACTTGAACATGGACTTGTGACCTGACCTGAGATGACTCAAGTCCAAAACTTTTCAAAGTGTGGGGTAATTGGTGATGCCAAATCGAGGTGTACGAAATTTGGCGGCGCTGCGCGTCGCCGTTTTTCCGCTACTCCTGAAAAACCTGAGGGGGGGCGGAAATCAACCCCCTGCAGTGCGCGGGTTAAAGGTGCATGCCAGAGGAATAGGTACTTGTTCAATGTTCATACACATTATATGGATGGGTTTTGGGAATCAAACCCATTCCTAAGAAGCTGCGTTTTGGCCTTAACCACACTTTACGCCTGTCTCTAATTGGGGAATTAATGTTTACCAGCATGAGCTAGAGTCGAAAGTTTTACTTGTTGTTAAACCCTGGCAAGGCCTTTCCCTCCCGCTGATAACATCTGACCATGGCCGCTGTTGCCAACAGCAGGACATTATAATAAAGGACAAAATATATCCATTTGGCATGCGTCGGGACCGGGGGTCCAAAGTCATATGGTAGCATGGGCCTGACTTCTCCTACTGGGCCATAGGGTTACATGTTCAAATGCCACTTTTAAGCCAAGTTTTCGAGACTTTCTTCAAAGAGATATATCAAAGTTGAATCATAGAAAAAAGGTTGAGCGTATTTATTTCGTTTTTAGGGATCAAAATGTCAAGCCCAACCAACGCTTCTCGAGTTATTAGCCAAAGTATGCGATCGCGCCGCCTGCCGACTACTTTTGTGAGTACCAAGATGGCCGCCGTCATAAGACAACTCGGCCAATGGGGGTCGCAGCGACAATGCTTACCATTACGCTTATATATGAGGTTGTTGATCGAAACAAAGCGCCATACGCGCCGTGAGCAAGATGCAGCCATATCCTGGTATATTTTTTCCAGATCTGGTTGTGGCCTTCACTTTTTGGTATGATTTTTAGTCTTTAAAGTATATTTCTAGTGTATACACAAAATAGAGTACCCAGTGTATAGTGCCCTGGTCGGGACGACGGGACATCTCGTCTAAGCTGGGACGTCTGCTATGTTGAGTCTGGTTATGATATTAGCGCCCTGCCAGAGTGAAAAAGAAGCGTGCAGGCGCGCCTCTCATATAGTTATCATGGTATGGTATGAGCTTTACGTTGAAAAACAAGCTTTAATTCAATTTGTTTACATTCTTCCAACTCATGGTGACAAGTCATTGTATGGAATTTCGTGGCACGGTTAGAATGTTCATGGTATGCTGCTTCAAACAAAGCGAGTAGGTTACCGTGTTGGAGAGGATGTCACTGTTGTCACACTCGACGATTACAGCTCTGCTGTCACGCGGTGTGAATCGACACCCGTCGTGTAGGCCGTCCTCCACCTTGCTGGTTTCTCCGCATACAGTCAGCGTCGTCACCGCCAGCACAAACACCGGCACCCAGCCTCGACTTGCCGCCATCGCGCCGGCGCCAGATCCTCGGGGACCTCCTGACTAGGTCACGGCAGCGCCTCAGTTCGCCTACTGCTCTAGTGACTCAGGGGCATATCATCACCGCCGTCCGGATGCCGCTATCCTCACTTCCGGCGCCGGGAACAGTCGGAGGCTCCGCACCAGCGGAACTAGTGTGTGATACGGCCACCGCAGGACAAGACACTGACTTCCACAATGCCGTCTCAAAGCCCTCGTCGTATGTGCATTTTGACAGCACATGTGCATAGTCGCATACAGCTTGTATGCATTGCGTATCAGTGTATCGATGTATTGATATGAGTCGTTGGATGTTGAGGTAACGTGCGATGTTTGTTGAACACGTGCGCATGCGCACTAACACGAGTGCAGTAGGTGTGCACGCAAGTGTGCAATTATGTATGCCCGCAGGCAAACGAACGTATGGAAACAGTTTACGGGCAACTGCAGTACGCAGTGGTCTGGCTTCTATGTAATCAATAATGTAAACATGTTTAATTTGTATTAAATCAAAAACTATATATTTTAAAAATTGGAAACCTTAATATTGTCTTAGTCAATTACTTTATATCGAGCCTGAATAAATTATGCCCATTTTATACCAGACTCTGTTTGGTTATTGGGGTTTTAGGGCGCGCCGATACCTTTGGGTCAATTTGCGCCCATTTGATACCAGACTCAAGAAATGTGATAATTGTTCGAACGAATATAATTGTTCTGCAATTGCATGCTATTATGTTGGAAGGACACTTCATCAAATACATTATCATGCTGTTTATATTGTTGTAGGCGATTTATTGAATATTAGGTAGCGCATACAATGACACTTGTATTTAGTCTACTTCAAGCTATTTGTATCGGGACCAATACAAATTCAAGGGATTTGATTGTAAATGAATCCGATGGATATTTCTGAAAACACCACATCCCTCTGGCCGCCTCACCCCCGGGCCACGTGACCGACCGGCTGGTCATGCTTAGTAGCACATAACGTAGTCACAACGTCATGGCAACGTTGACAACGTCACGACAACGTTCTAACGACGTAATTACGTCATGAAAACGTTGTCACAACGACGTGAAACTTATGTGTGCCACTAGGGGTGCCAGGGTACACGAAGCCACATATATTAGGCCTTCAGGGGGGCGGCCACAGCCCTCACTTTTTGTTAAAACGTGTATTGAAATCCTTAGCCCGGCATTGACTGGGGTCTCAGCCGAACGCCATTGACTGGGGTCACTCTTCCGACCCAATGATCGCAGCAGAATGCACAAGGCGGCATTTGAAAGCTCTGAATGACAAAAAGCTTAAGCACACTCAAAATTGGCAAATTGAAGTTACATGTCAGGTCACGGTCAGATAAAAGGTCAAAATCGACGTATTTGAGTGTATCGGCCATACTTTCCATCCAAACTCCAAAGCCTTCGACTGCTACCATGAACATCCAAAGTGCTCCCAAAGTGTATGATACACATCTCGCATGACCTAAAATGAGATTGTTTGCAAAGGCCAAAGGTCAAGGTCAGGTCACAAAAGGTCACTATGCGTAAAATATATACGTAAGTTATGCAACATATGTTTATGGGTTACTTTCAACGTATAATTCGATAGTGATAGTCATTTTACCACCTGACTTTATTTACGTGAAGGTAGTGTCAAATTCAGGTCAAGGTTCACCCCTGTAGCTAAGTCGGGAGAGCGCCGGGCTCTTGACCTCAACCGTTAGCGGTAGCCCAGGTTCGAGTCGCTTGGGCGTTCGCTATTTGCCCCTGACTGGGGTGACCTGTGGCCAGTGACGGCGGTCGTGTTTAAGGTCAATTGTCGTCAGAAGGCGGGACGAACCATGTCCAGATATGTCGGGCACGTACAACTTTCGCCTCTAAATTCTGCCGGACGCCAGGAATAGCGGGATCGGGTGGTGGGGTCAGAACCTGCGCAACAAGCTCTGCTTAGCACCGGCCATGACATCGGAAATCAATCCATTCAAAACATTCGGACTAAATCACAAAAGGTCAAACATTTGAATCGATAACTCTGAGCAAAAATACATGTTTATAGGCAATTTTGACTCAGGAATACTGTCCTGGTATTAGTGGTGCCAGTTTCAGAAAATATTCGTCCAATGTCCAGCCGATGTCCAAGACCATGGTCAGCTGTCCGTCCGAAACTGTCCAAAGAACATTGTTTGTCCGAAATTTGTCCGAAAATTTGTCCGATTTTTTATTATTATTATATGTAATGTAAAACGTCCATAGTATCATTCACAATATATACATAAATATAGGCATTTGTGTCAAATAACGCTACAGTTAGGATATCAGAAAGGCAAAATCATTATACATCCATTTAAATACACGACAAGCCATCCTTGGACATTGGATGTCCGAAAATGTCCAAAGAAATATGCTTTTGTCCGACCGAACACCGAACGGTGTTCGGACGAATTCGAATTTCCGAAACTGTTCGCACCGATTGGCACCACTACCATGTGTCGGTATATAGGGTCAATCAAGTTAAAAAAATCGCATGCCAGCTTCAGCTCCCCGTTGCTTGCGGCCTGCGGTTTGCACGACTGGTACAGAATACTTTGCTCTCTCCTTGTGCATTGTGCATTGTGCAATGTGCAATGCGGATTTATCGCTCGTGTTTGTCAAGAATCTCCCGAATGGCGGTTCCCACTGTTTACCTGCCTGCCCGTCATTGGTTGGTTTTAAAAAGACGTTATCCATTTACGGACCAATCAACAACCAACAATGCATGCCGAGGTTATGACAACATCCAAAGAGTGTACTGACCAATCAGCGCTCAAAGTGCGAATCCCGTAGCGTGCAGGCACGTGGCCAAGGGGGGGCGGAGGTGGCTGCCCCCTGGAGGTCAGTTGGCCCTGGGTTAGCGCGGTATCATGGGCACTAAGGTAGAGGAGTAGGTATGTATTTGTCGATAAATCTCCACATGGTGGCTCTTCCGATTTTCGAGTCATTACAGTTTAGAGCATCGAGTCATTCACAAGTCTGTCACTATATACTAACCTACACTACACTTTTTTTTCGTCATCTGACAGTAGCCATTTCTGCACTTTTGAGTGGAAAAGCTTAGTTGATGTCGCGGCCCTTGCTTCTGGCGGTAACCGATTCCATGCACCAATCGCGCGGCACGCAAATGATCTGCGGGCGAGCTCGGTACGGACACGCGGGGTTTAAAGCATGAGGATTTCAGAGCCTCGCGTGGTTCTGACAGACACATCAGATCTCGACACCACCAAAGCACACAAACTATCATGGCGCAATTACGACCTCAGGAGTGGTGCAGAGCCTAAGGTCACGCTCGGTCAAGTTTGTCCACTTGACCAACCCGATGTTTAAGCGGGAGACATATTTGATCGCTGATCCCGGTTGGACTATTCTAGCCCCAAAATTTATGTTTCTGATTCTGTTCTTTGTGTTTTTGAACAACCACCCCACACTGTTAGGCAGTATCTTATATAGGGATGAACCATTTTTCAATAATAACCATTTTTGTTTCGAATGGGAGCTGATGGCTTAACTTAGCGAGACCCACTAAAATGCTATAACAGCCTTGAACAGTTGCTGACACCTGACGTTTCCAGTCTAGGTCTGAGTCCACAATGACGCCAAGGACCTTCACGAAGGGCGAAGGTCTAATTATAGCCGTTCCAATGCGGACCTCAAAATTTTGGGCAAGTTTAAGTCGCGGGGATTTCACTAGGAGATCAGTTTTATGGGGTTAGTTTTTAGATGATTTTGTGTGAACCAGTTTAGGGCTGTGCTGAGTGTAGTTTCCACCCTAGCACAGAGGTCACCAACATTTGCCTGAGTATCGGCGTCTAAAAACTGAGCGTCATCGACATACATAACAAGTTATCCACGATTTATAAATGAAGGCAAATCATTTATAAACAGTGCAAACAATATCGGATATAAAATGCTTCCCTGAACCACTCCGTGCGTAACCGGAAGTGGCGTATTACAGCCCACAACACGCTGCGAACGAACCTCAAGCCAGCCACGGAACCAATGTTTGTCAACACCAAACCACCCCAGCTTGTCCAGGAACCGGGAATGCTGCACACTGTCAAACGCCTTAGACGTGTCAGTGGTCGTAAGCGACGTAACCAGCCCCGTCTATGTTATGGTTAACAAGTTTGACAGTGCACAACATGCAGACTCCTGGAGTGGCCGGGCGAAACCCATGCTGTCAGGACATTATCACTGTGTTTTGACAGTTACGAAACAAGCTGGTTGCTCACTACTCGCTCGCCAAAAGTTTCCCTACAACTGACAGCATTGAAATGGGCCGAAAATTATTTGGGTCACTCTGGTCACCGCCTTTAAACAGGGGGGTGACTGTAGCGGTCTTCCACATGTCAGGTACATTTCCAGTTACAAGCAAACTATTAACAACATGCAAAATATTGAGGAGCAATTACAGGGAAGTTAGTTTAATTAACATTATGGTGACTCCGTTCTACCACCACAGCTCTTGAGGTCCCATTCGTTTCAGAGCAGCAGACAGTTCAGGTAGCGTCACAGACCTGACTCGAAACGAGCCCGCACACACTCGTGGGGGTCGGGGTGGTACAGTCTCCCCATCACTCGCCTCTGTACCCAGCGCCGCCGCTGTGTCAGGCCCCACAGACGCAAAGTGGTGGTTTATCTGATCCGCCCACGCTGAGTCGGTAGCACTGAAATAAATTACGGCTCGCTCTTGCTTCCGGTTTTTTCGCAGATACGATGTACTTCCGTATCATCTCCAATGCACCTTCTTAGAGTTGTTAAATGTGCTTTAAGTGTGCGATCTCGCTGTAGCCAGCCGAACCTTGACGGCGTTTCGATAGCCACGGTACGCCTGCCAAGTGGCTTGACAGGGGTTTGCGTCCTTCTCGGTCTGGGCGACGGACTAAAGAAACTTTCGTTACATTTGACACAAAGTAACGGAATATCGAGCAACGAAAATATTTGTATGAGTAATGGAGTAACGATTAACGGAATTGCATTTGTTAAGTAACCATGCTCAACACTGTTTTTTTTTTCTTCTTCAATATCATCCAAAAGTGGCAGTGTCCCCGATGAGATAATCACCTTTTTAACAACATTTTTTTGGGATAGGTGCTATTATGGTATTCAAGTGATGTTATTTAAATTTAAGATATATATATATATATATATATATATATAATTATTTCCTTATTCAAAGTTGTAAGGATGGACAAAAGCAGTAAGTACCTTGTGTCATGCATGAAGGTCACTGCCATTGATGTCCTTTCACACCATTACCATGTAAACAGGTAATAGAGCCAGAAAAGAAGCAAAAGCGCCAAGATGCGTGACAACGTCCCTGATTGGTAAATAAAACAAATCACCGACAGACTGAGTGGTCGCCGTGTACGTGCATGCGTGAGCTTCTAACTCATTGCAATTATTGTTTTATGATTATTTGATAATATACAGCATTTTGTTACATACAGCCAGAGACAAGACTATACAAAACTCCTTTTGTTGAAAATGTATGTAGCAATTTTTAAAACAATTACTAACTAGGCCGCCATTAGCCGTTTTCTCAAAGGATCTATTTTTACCCGGTAGAACCCGGCAGTACCCGGTAATATTTCGTGCGTTTTTGGTAATTGAGTCTAGGAACCCGGCTTTTCCCGATGTTTTTGGTATCAATTGTAGTTTGATAAATTCATATACAATTATCTGCTCTTACAATGCGAAATTCCACATAAGTTTTCTTTGTATAATCAAATTCATGACCGAATATTACCGGGTACTACCGGGCCGGAAGTAACCGGTAGTACCCGGTAAAATGTGTTGATGAATTTGATTTTACAAAGGAAACTAACGGGAAATTTCGCATTGTAAGAGCAGATAATTGTACACATGAATTCATAAAGTTTCTATTGTTACCAACAATATCTGGGAAAAGCCGTGTTCCTAAACTCAATTACCAAAAACACGCGAAATATTACTGGGTACTACGGGTACCGGACTAAGCCAGGGGTGGCGGGCACAGGGCGGCATGCCCCCCCCCCCCTGAAGCGTAATAAATTCACATAGTATAGAATGAGATTCTCTAAAACCCGACCCTACCCCCTCCCCCCCCCTACCCCGTCACCGACATATGGCTGAGGAGCAAACTGTGATTTCACACAGATAGAACTTGAGATTTTAGGAGCAAAATGTGATTTTTTCGACGTGCCCCCCTGAGCAAAATCCTGGCTTACGTGCTGTCTGGGTACTACCAGGTAAAAATAAATCCTTTCGTGAAACAGTTAGTAAGCCACGTAGCCAGGATTATTGCTCAGGAGGTTGGGAAGTTCCACGTCGAAACCAATCAAATTTGCTCTCAAACATATGTTTACTACGGGGTGGGGGGGGTAGGCCAGGTTTCAGAGAAATTTCTTCATTTTTTTTCATTTTTTTTCTAAAGTTTGTTGAAAAAATTGTTAATTTTCTTCAGGGGGGCCATGGCCCCGTGCCCCCCCCCGTTTGGCTACGTCCCTGGGCTAGTATGTGCATAAGTTAATGCTATTTTGGTACCCTTTTGTATTCAATGGCTGCTAACTGTAAAGAATCAACGGGCGCATAATCGAAACAAGCAGAACGCAAAATATATTTTCCACTCCGATTTCATATTGAGTGGTTGAGTTCTCATGTGGTTGATTAAGAAGAACCACATGGAAAAGCCCGCAGTTTTATGAGGACCAAAAGTACTTACCAAGTACCAACCGGTCGTTAAAGGTGTGGAACGCTTATCAGCTTTAACTTGAAATAGCTTTCGGTTGGAACGTTTCTATGCAAAATGGGATTTATCTACAATATGTTTTCGTCTTGTCTGTCGATTTCAAACAATAACTTCATTTGTATCGGAAAAGTAATGATTTCCCTTTGAGGGTTATGAATGATAGTTCAACATATAACTCGGCGATATACGTATTTATACAATACTTATATCGTGCATGACAGTGTATTCCCTTTAAGCATAACAAGTACCATGCACATCCTCACGCCAACACAGCCGACTCCGTGCAGCGACATACAGATCTCGTTCCACATTCACTTTGCCTATCTCACATTACACATATCAGAGACCGGATTCAGTTCAATACAGGGCTGATGGCCATACTGACACTCAAGCCGTCAATATAAATCGATCAGTCGCCTACCAATGAGCATACGACATCAAACCCTCCCATGAACCATGCACACCTCGCGCCGACGCAGCTGATTGCGCGCTTGCGCGTACGAAACCCTCCCATGAGCCGTGCACACCTCTTGCCGACGGATCTGACGTCAACGTGACGTCACCAGCGGGGGCGGGGCGGGGGGTGCCGATTCCGTCGTATGGTTGTAGACTTGCGAGCCGGCGTGCTGTAGCAGTGGGAACGGGAGTGGGTCCGTGGTCGGTGGCAGGCAGGAGCTGGGTTGTGGTCGGCGTTGGTCGTCAGTGCTGTCCGTGGTCGGTGCTGATCGTCAGTGCTGTCTGTGGTCGGTGCTGATCGTCAGTGCTGTCCGCGGTCGGCGTTGGTCGTCAGTGTTGTCCGTGGTCGGCGTTGGTTGTCAGAGTTGTCTGTGGTCGGTGCTGATCGTCAGTGCTGTCCGTGGTCGGTGCTGATCGTCAGTGCTGTCCGTGGTCGGTGTTGGTCGTCAGTGCTGTCTGTGGTCGGCGTTGGTCATCAGAGTTGTCCGTGGTCGGTGCTGATCGTCAGTGCTGTCCGTGGTCGGTGCTGATCGTCAGTGCTGTCCGTGGTCGGCGTTGGTCATCAGAGTTGTCCGTGGTCGGTGTTGGTCGTCAGAGTTGTTCGGATCTGGTGGTCGGCGACCCGCAGTACAGTTGAGTCGTACTCTCCACACCGGGTACACTCGACCTGCCCGATGGTTCACATATCGTATGCGGGGTCGGTATACAGCCGTAGCACCAACACATACCTATGGCCCATACATTACAAATCCGTTTGTGTTGATGCCTATCCTTGCAGCTGTTCAGCATGACTATATCGACATGCTCAAACCAGATTTAGGCAGGACTTTATGATTGCTCGAGTGTATTGGCTTTAGATATGGTTTCCATTTGTACTTCCTGCCGCTACTGGTGACCAGGGCTCCCACATGCTTTTAACACGCGTTTCACCATTGCATTTATCATTGCGAAAGCCAAACCAATTTGTCACATGTGCGACTTCGATTTGATATACATTTGCATCATTAAAGGGACTGTCCCACCTTAACATTATATTTGAGTTGAGATAGCCATTTCCCGTGCTTGGCATTGGAAATATGTATGGTATAAGTTAAAACAACCACCGAGGTCGAATCACAAATAAATTTGAGTTTGGTTTTGCACATCTCAACAAAGAACCCCTTTAGGGTTAAGGTAATTAAAACATTAGGAGTTCTCTTAATCGATGTCGTCATCCTACTCTTACCCAATTGTTCGTGTACAGAAACCGGATCGACTATAATAGATAATATATATATATACGCATATAAACATTAAGCATATTCACTAGTCATGCCACCTATAGCCATCGCCGTCGAACGGTCTATTTTCTCACCTGACTTTCTTCCATAAAAATCCTTCATATGAACTACAATCAGCCCCCAAATATTAAACATACGTATTTTATCTATTCATAAATCTACGCCACTGTCCACTTGAGATTACAAGCTCAAGTATGCATGCCTTTTTGGCACGCGGATAGTTAGTTTAATATTTAGCAGAAACCGAACCTCGCGGAACCACCTACATGGTTATCAGAGACGTTTTGAAAGAAGGTGGGTCAGTCCCTTCCGTGAAAATGTATTTGTATTTTGTATGCTTTTATGTACTTCTCCTGGTGTATCGGAGCCTGCATGATAAGTTTAAGCATAGCCCTTAAAAATAAACGAACACAAATTACACGGCGCCCCCCCACCCAACCCCGCCCCTAGGGTGCCAAAAAATGCGTCCCTGGGGCCTGCACATGCAGCCCCTCGATAAAAATCCTGGCTCCGCCACGGCCACTCAACACAAGCGCACTTAGCCTACAAGAAGAAACTTTTAACAGAAGGTAGATTCCCTTTTTTGGAAGACATTGAAGTAACTGAAGAGAAGTACTAAAATTACTAAAACATAAGAAGTAAATAAATCAAGCGGATCAGATAAAGTGCCAATACAAATTATAGAACTTACTAAAATCATCATACTAGAACCTTTATGTAAACTTTACAACAAATCACTTAAACTTGGATTATTTCAGCGCTCATGGAAAAAAGGCAACAGTCACGCCCATACACAAAACAAGGGTTCCACATCCGACCCCAAAATAACAGATATATTTCAGTTTTCAGATCTTCATCAGTTTGCTGTCATGTCCTTAAAAACTTTTTCCAGAAAAGTGTGTTTAACCGTATTTACGAACATTCAGTCACTCATCAACTTCTCACATACAAAACAGTCGATATCGGCCGCACCGCTGCACTCCACTGCAACTTTAAATATTTATGAACGATGCTGGGAAATGACTGCCAGTCGAGGTGTTAAAAATTATTTGGCACAAGACCGAAGGTCGAGTGCCACATATTTTTTACACCGAGACTGGCAGTCATGACCAGCAGAGTTCAGAAAGGTATTTCTCATACCGTAGTCCAAAATGTTTGATCCCCTAAATGAAAGAGCCTTCTACCGTGCAGAGTAACATTCTTCCACACTTTTATTCCGCACAGTTGAATAGGACATTTAACATGCAAACCCAAATGAGAGGTATAATAAATCAACGTTTAGGTGACACAGTCATGAGTCACCTAAACACATTTATGAGTTGCCAGCGTAGCGCCCGCCCTTCTGGTCACTCGTGATAATGGTGGCGTTGACCCTTGGGTGCGTGTGTACGCATATGAAGTGAGAAGTTCAAACCAGTTAGTGGCGAGCGCGTCTCAGAACCAGAGACTATCATGGGTGCCCAAACCCCAAGCCCAACCCAGCCGAAACCAATAAACACCAAGCCACAGACCCAGACCAGACCCACTAAAATCATAATAGTGACTACCACATGGGCCATTGGGGCCATTTTTCAGATAAGGAGATGAATTATTTTCACAAAATTCTTCGCAACCATTATCCTATGCACGTTAACTTTCATAATTTAACGCTAAATTAAATATTCAGGGCCCTGTGTGTTTTTTGCTGATTTGACTTATCGAACACGGTTTGCGGTCAATATTACGGATATGTGGGTGATCAGACCTAGCATCAGACATGGTTTAATTAAAAAATATCACTGCCCTTAGCTTACTTACCACAATTTAATTGTTGTCATATATTGCCCAAAGTCTATTGTTTAAGTGTTCTTATATCATATTACCAAAATTACCTGGTTAAACATCTGGTTGTACGTAGAAAAATGACTCTTATGACAATATTCCAAATTGCCATACACATGCCGGCAGTACCCATGAAAAGTCAAAAATGCATACCAAGCCCAGACATTTGGAAGAATTGAGTGGGCACCCATGGGTGCACCCAGCCCATGATAGTCCCTGCTCAGAACCCACGAGCGCTAGACCACTTATCCGACGTGGTCTAGTCTTATTGTTATTTAGCCCGCCACCACCCCAGCGCCATGCCTATGTAGTATGCATTCGCACTGTGTGCCTTCTACTGTCTTTCATGCCATGTCATGCTGTTGTCTTCCTGTTCTATGGGCGCATTCACTTTTCCCAAAAACTGATTTGAAATGCTGAATACAGATCCGTTTACACATTGACCATCTTTTGCGAGCGCGAGGGCGACGGATGAAAGTATTTAACGCACAACCTTTACACATTTATTGATGGAGGGCGAGACATGTCTGAAGCTTTCCTAGTCATATCCAAATACCTTGATAATTACCTTGATACCTTGATAACCTAATATAGCATGTTGGTCTTATCTTCAAATGCAAATAAATGAGCTTTATATATCCGTTTATCCTCTTTTCTGGTTAAAATCATACCTCAGAGACGGACGACATTAAAGGGACACTGCCACCTTAACATTACATTTTAGTTGAGATAGCCATTTTGTGTGCTTGGCATTGAAATTATGTATGGTATAGGTTAAAACAACCACTGAGGTCGAATCACAGAGAAATTCTAGCTTGGTTTTGACATCTTTAACATTCCCAGTCCCCAATGTATTTAAACGGGGACCCTGATCCGATGTCGTCGTCTCTCTTTACAAATGTTGTTACAGGTCGACTTTTTTACCTTGCCATACATAAGCCATACACTAGTCACTATTTTATGACAGCGTGAAGGTTTTTCTTCATTACGATTTCAAAATTCCTTCATATGGACGCGTCATCAGCCAAATATTAAAACACAACTTTTTTTTATAAATCTGGAGCCATAATTTGTGAGAAAATGTCATAATCGGTGTTCGCAGCATTAATTTCATATTAAGCAAGAACCAACAGACGGCTGTACATTTGAGAACTTTGCGGCAGGTGCAGTGTCGTTTAAGCACCACAAGCGGCGTTTTACATTGAGAATTTTTGGGAAGGTGACAGTGGCAAGTTGATAACGCGGCAATAAGACGCCGACTCGAACACATTGACTCTGAACGCTGGATATCCCCAGGGTTCTGTGTAAGGATGCGCTTTGTGCTATGTGATGCGTTAGGATAGCCTGGAGAATGGCTCGAGTTGTTTTAGAACCATTCTAAAGAATAATGTTACTTCTTCATAGAATAACAGCCTTCGGTTAATCGCATCAATCTACCGAAGCGGACTGGCAGTCGTGACGACAAATGACATTGTATTTTATGCCGACGACACTTCGATATATGCAACTCACACAGACGACGATATTCACCCTGCAGCCGACACGTTACAATGGGACTAATACACGCAGACATATACTTGCACTCCACCCGATCTTTTCCAGGAACACATAAATGGCGTCATTAGAAAAGTAAATATTGCACTGAGCCCACTTTATCATGTAGCCCAACAATTATCTTGGCAAGTAATTGTAAATGCAATTTATTCGACATACTCGTTACATCTTCCCATTAGGTTTGGGCCCATATTCTCGTCATATGGCAAAACCAATTTTGACTTTCTTTCTCACAACGAGAACCAGTTTTAGCAACTCAAAATTACCGAAAAGTGATAGGTAGGGGCCATGCCCTCCCCCCTCCCCCTGTTCCTACGCCTATGCCTACATTCCTGTCCAGCGGTAGTGTCCACCAAAACATCAGCGTTGCTGATGTCGGATGGTGAAGAGTCAAACGCAATGTCTTCCGGCGAGACGATGTCGTTTGTCACCAACTCAGCAGGTTCGTCAACAGCGGGTTCGTCATCTCTGATTGCTGAGATCGCAGAAAACCATGAATTGCTGCTGTAGATCCAGTGATACAGACCTGTCTCTGACCCGATCTCTTCTGCGTCCATGCGTTTTATCACACTGAGACTGCAGGCTGAAGTCGGAGGAAGATGCTGCCAAAACTCAAATCGCCCAAATTCACATGGTATACAGGTCTTCACTTTCGGACGGATGCGGTGGTATGGGTCGGACGGCAGTTTTGGTGAGAGGCGGGCAGCAGCTAGAAATGATGATGACTTGGGGTTTTAGGGGCGACCGAAACAGATTGGTCACATACCGCCCACGGCAGCAGCTAGGTGGCCGGCGGCAGACTTCAGGAGGGCGGCGGAAGCGGGTGGTACACTCCGGCGGAGTGCTCCAGGTGGGCGGCCACAGCTAGAGTGGGGCCGGCAGACTCCAGGAGGCGGCGGAACTGGGTGGCCGGCGGCAGAACTCCAGGTGGGAGGCACAGCTAGGTGGGGCGGCCGGCAAGACTCAGAGGGCGGCGGAAGCTGGGTGGATCGGACGGCAAGACTCCAGGTGGGCAGGCGGGGAGACTGGGCAGGAAGCGCGGCGGAAGCTGGGTGGCCGGCGGCAGCTAGGTGCCGGTGCGCAGACTCCAGTTTGGGCGCGGAAGACTCCAGGAGGGCGGCGGCAGCTAGGTGGCTGGCGGCAGACTTCAGGAGAGCGGCGGAAGCTGGATGGCCGGTGGCAGACTCAAGGAGGGCGGCGGAAGTTGGGTGGCTGGCGGCAGACTCCAGGAGAGCGGCGGAAGCTGGATGGCCGGCGGCAGACTCCAGGTGGGCGGCGGAAGCTGGGTGGCCGGCGGCAGACTCCAGGAGGGCGGCGGCAGCTAGGTGGGCGGCGGCAGACTCCACGTGGGCGGCGGAAGCTGGGTGGCCGGTGGCAGACTCCATGAGGGCGGCAGACTTCAGGAGGGCGGCGGCAGCTAGGTGGCCGGCGGCAGCTAGGTGGGCGGCGGCAGCTAGGTGGGCGGCGGCAGACTCCAGGAGGGCGATGACGAACCGGTGGTGACCGGCGGCGGACCTGCAGTGAACTCGCGGTGGTTGGCGACCTACCCACGGTGGCTGGTGGCGGACCCGTGGCCGGCGACGTCAGACCCGCGGTACCGCGGCCGCCGGCAGGGGCGGCGAACCTTTGGTGGCCGTAGGTAGCGCCGGCTCGTGATGGATAGCGGTGTCTTCTGCCACTGATTACGTACATAAAAACCAAGGAAAATAATGTGACGAAATTTCGTGATAATATCTTGACATGTGACTGCGTCGCTGAACAGGAAAGTAATATATTAGGTACTCCAGCCGAGGCATCGATATTCCTTGCGATGTCGTATACAACAATTATATCATGTAGCCCTGTCTTTGCCCGTCATGGAACACGAGTATGTATGGCTCGCTATATGATAAAAGCGGCAAGGCCGGATGCAGGAAAATGTTTCGGGAGGCGAGAATGACTATTGTCCAATCAACCTAGATGCGAGAGAACGGCAGCTTGGATATCGGTCGCTTGTATGGCATTATTTCCCTCGCCACCTTTTTCCTTTCGTGTGCGTTCTCCACAACGGCCTCGGCAAAGGGGTTGATGAGCATTTAGAGTGGCTGACGGGCACCTAATTAGCTAAGCGCTTTCTTGTTCCATTGGGAACACGGAACGTTTGCAGTAGGCCACGGCACAGTTCTGCAATCGGCCTTGTGATGTTTTTTTCTTAGCCGGTCTTCTAGAAAGGCAGTAAACAAGTGGCCCCTTTAAGTACACAACAAATAAATAACTGAGATTTGATTTGTATTGCTCGAGATTGTAATATCCTCCCCCGCCCCTAATTCCCGCCATACGTAAGCCAACTGCGAGTTTTTTTTAGAGGTACTGCTTCCATTTTTGTCTGAGTAAACTATGTTTTTGTGTGTGAAGTAAATAGATCACCATAATATTTTAGAGAATATGTCATATTATTTAAACATACCACTGCGATTTTTTTCGGGAATTATATAATTTCATTTAAAGGGAGTGTGCCTACTCACATTGGTCAAGTGGAGTTGTTGACACTAGTCTGTAGAACAGATTTTTCTGATTTCAGCTCATCGCACTTATTTCCCCAGATGACTCTTTAGTTGCTTGAGATATTCCAAGATCCAGCCAATCAATACTGGGGAAGTACTTAATTATCGTAGTCGCAAGAGAGCTTTCGCTCTAGAAGCATTGCTCTTTAAAATTACAACCGCTAGCATAATGTTGTTATGCTCTGCCAATAGAAAACAATCTTGAGCGGGCACGTGCATAACACTGCCAAACAGATTCCTCGTAACTAATAAACAAACTCTACATTGCTCATAAAGGTTTGTTTATCGTCTTTTAGTGGCGCCAAATTATTTAGGTAACACTTGCTTATCTATGAATTTTGAAAAAAATTATATGCACAAAGAATATAAGTATTAAAATTCAACAAAATTAAAGGGGCTTCAATGTGAATTTATCGTAAATTCATAATCAAAGCAATAGCTTCTAACCGTAAGAAAAATATATTTTGACATTTAAAAGAGTAGGCACATTTCCTTTAATTAAACATATACTTTCTTCTTGCGCCGTGTTGCTAATTCCACGTAACTGTAATCTGCCTAACGATCCCTGTCGCCCGAAGATACTCGATTCTGACAACGTAAAGGCTGAAACACGCTCCCTCCGCGCAATCGCGTCTTCGCAACCTCCCATTGAAATACACGAACTTTTTCGCGCCTCGTGTCTCGGTCTCGCGTCTCGCACGCGTTGCGGTCTGCTGCGGACTCGCGGGCACGATCTGTGCTCCTCTTGAATCGCGGGCCTATATCTCGTGCGGCGAAGAGAGTTGACTCTAATTCAACTTCTCGGCACGATTTGCGAGCGAGATGCGATTTTCGAGCGAGAGTCTCATCCGACCTTAGACATTCAACGTAAAAAGAGCGCAAGTACGTACTTACGCTTTTTATTCGTTGAATTAGAGGAGGCAATCACATACTTGCGTTTTCTTGTTGCACTTACGATTTGTTTCGGTTGCAAATCCGATGCATTCTGAACTTGCGTTTTTTACAAAAATAGAAAATGATTATTTTTTGACATATGGTTACAGGTACGAAAATAACATCTAGCAGGAAGATGGAGACTAGTTTCACCAACAAACTAGTATAAAAATCCCGAAATGACCAAAAATGTACTTGCGCTTCACTTGCGTTGCACGGCAGACGTCACTTGCCATCGAAACGACGTCGCCAGAGATCAAGCTAAATGGTATTAAAATCTAAACTTGACAAAAAAAATCACGATCTTCCTACCTACCTAGGTCCATACCTACCCAGTACCCATTAAACGGTAAATGCTTATCCAATATACATCTTACCAAGCAACTTTACACAAACCGACACCACAACACATAAGTCTTCTTGCCTTCTTGTTCTTGCCGGGTTATGGTGCATAGCCTTGAACATGCACATTTCACAACAAACCCAACGCGATACATATAAACGAACCCATGCCGGAATAATTTGTTTTTTGTATTTACTGCGCCAGAGACGTCTAAATATTCAGCTGCCATATGAAGCAAATTGAGCAAACTCGGGTAACATTAAAAAAAAATGCGAAAGACGTCTTAATAATTCATATTTTCCACTTTTCAGTTTAGGAGCTTTTCAACCATCTGAGAAACTTAAAGGGACTGCCCCACCTTAAAAAAATGTGTCAAATGTACGTTGTTTGTGGTGCTAAATATGAAGTGAATGCTGCTGAACACGATTATGATATTTGTTTCTCACTAACAGTGCTCAATTTAATAAATAATCAGTTTTAATATTTGGGCTGATAACGTCATATGAAGGAATTTTTGGGAAAAAAGAAATCCTTCACGCTGTTATAAGTAGGACTAGTGTATGGCTAATGTATGGCCAAAGGTAAAACAAGTCGACTGTAATCAACATTTAGCAAAGAGAGACTACATACATTCGGCTCACGGCCACATTCAAATACATTGGGGGTCTGGTCAATGTCTTTACAGATTGCAAAATCAACTCCGAAATTCTCTGTGATTCGACCTCAGTGGTTGTTTTTAATACTTAATACCATACATTAATTTCAATGCCAAGCACGCAAAATGGCTATCTCAACTCAAATCTTATGTTAAGGTGGGACTGTCCCTTTAACAGTGGCACAGATGGAATAAGGGATCATTTTCTGCTTGAAAGGCCTTTCAACTTACAGTAAAGTTACCTGACTTATTTTAATGATTTATTTCCCCGAAAACCGTGCAAAACGCCATATAGCAGCCCAGCGGTAGTTCCCCGATATATATAATAATATAAACATATTTATACATTTATCAATGCAAAATTGTATTGTTTTCTCTTAAAGATGTATGCGTCACACTTTTGCTAAGAAAACAACACATTAAGAATGTCTCCATTTTTTTTAATCAGTATTTTATGAAGGAAGTCAATTCATCTTGGAAATTGTCAACGAGGAAGTCAAATAATAACTGAAAAGTGCATCATTGAGACAGCAAAATTTATTTTCGAAAAAAATATGTTGGCTTTATTGGTATCTTTACCTGATATTTTGCTGAAAATTTTACACCAGGGCCCAATCTTACCAGCCCTCCTTTTTTGCAATCCCCCATCGCCCCACAAACAGCTGACTTAAATCCCACCAAATGCCCATATATGGTCTTGATAGGGTACTTGGGGCATAGATAAGCATTGAACTAGTATTTAGATACTTGATGTCGTGTTACGTATAGCAAATTAATTCCCAATTTCTTGAATTGTGTCTGTGTTAAGTGTTCTTCAGCTTTATACGCCATGAATGATGCATAAAAGAATAACAGCTTTTACCTGAGCACCAGCTTTATCTGAAAAATGCAATATCACATGAAATATTCAGCGTTTTCCTATTCTTTGATACTATCCATTAATTTAATTTCGCTGCTAGATGGCAGTGACGCATTGACGCCATTCACGGCACTTGGTAATATTGGGCTGTGGTAAGATTGGGCCCTGGAGAGACTAGCATTGGTCTTCCATGTCAATGTTTGGTGGGGCTACAATTTATCAACGCCACTCTTTCCAGCTGAAAGTCCCAGGATTACGCTTCATTGACGTCATATAAAAAACGATCCTGTAACCCCAGAAGTTGAGAATGGTTGACGTAGGTGGGGATCATTTACTATTGCAGTAGGTATTTATACGACCTTATTAAGTATAAAAGCCAATGTTAATTTAGACCTATAGGTTTCTGATCTGAAATGGGGTATGTAGATCTAGATCATATTACATACCCCAATTTGTGTTTGCAGTGTTCGTGCTGTTTACTTTTGAGTAGTATGCTAACTTTAATCTATTTTAATGTTTCCTATCTCATTTTCATACCTAATCAACTATAGTTTTAGTATTAATTATCATACAAATTTGAACCTCAATATCCACCTCCTTCTGGAATAGTGACGTCCTCTGAAAATTCATCACACTCAGGCAAAAAACAATTTCAGGACACTGAGGCAACGGCAAGATGGCAGAAACAGACCAGGATAAGGCAGAAGTTTTTAACAGCTTCTTTGCAAGTGTCTTCACGCATGAAGACCTTACTAAAGTCCCAGATCTGGACAATAATTACAATGGTGAAATACTTGATGACATTGTCTTCACCAGGAAGGCAGTCACTGAACAGTTAAAAGCATTGGATCCAGGAAAGTCGCCAGGCCCAGACAGTTTACACCCTGCAATGCTACGGGAATTAACAGAAGAAATTAGAGAGTTTCTAACTCTGCTTTTCAGGAAATCGCTAGATGAAGCTAAGTTGCCAGATACATGGAAACAGGGAAACGTGACCCCAATCTTCAAAAAGGGCAGCCAACATGATCCCGGGAACTACAGACCTATAAGTTTAACCCCAGTAGTGAGCAAAGTCATGGAACAATTTATCAGGGACGCTTTGAGAGATCATATGTTGAGGAATAATCTGGTCTGTTTAAACCAGCATTACTTTTTTTGCCCGGAAGATCTACAAGTTCGCAGTTGCTTGAGTGTCTAGAAGAATGGAGTGAAATGTGGGAACAAGGAAGTGTAGAAGATGTCCTGTACCTCGATTTCAAAAAGGCATTCGATGCTGTTCCCCACCAGAGACTGTTAAGGAAACTCTACGCATATGGTATCAGGGGAAAGGTTCTGAAGTGGATCGAGTGTTTCTTGACAGAAAGGAAACAAAGAGTAGTAATACGTGGACGAAGAGCGCCTCCTCTTGGGCATGTTGTAACCAGTGATATCCCTCAGGGATCGGTGCTAGGGCACTGTGTTTCTTGATTTACGGGATAAATGATCTGCCAGATGTTTCATTGGAACGATGTATCAAGTTGTACGCTGACGATGCAAAATATACTGGGCGGGGCAGACACAGAAGAAACCGAAAGGAACACCAATTCTCAGAGGAATAGAAGCTGTTGAAGAGGTGGACTAAAAAGTGCAATCCATTGAGTTGAACACAAAATGTAAGGTTCTCACTGGGACAAAAGAATAGAAACACGAAATACAATCCTATGAGGGAAGTCCCAACTGCAAGAGACAAGAACAGAAAAGATCTAGGCATTATAATTTGATTAGCGCCGATTTAAAGTTTTATGAACAATGTGCAAACTCGGTAAAAAAGCGAACAGATGCTTGGAATAATAAGAAACCGGGTTTGACTTCCTAAACGAGACAAACGTTTGCTTGATATATAAGGCAATGATTCGGCCTATCATTAAATATGCAAACACTGTGTGGGGGCCAATATACAAGATTGCTCAGAAGAAGATGAAACAAGTCCAGAGAAGAGCGACGCGGTTAGTACCATCCCTGAGACACCTTCCTTATCAAGAAAGACTAGAAAGGTTAGGTTTGCACAGTCTGTATTACAGAAGAAAAAGAGGAGATATGATCACTGTCTTCAAGATAATGACAGAGAGGTCTACTGGCAAGCATTTTTTCGACGTCTTTCACCAGGGAGGTCGAACGAGAGGACACAACCACAAGATTAAGAAATTGCTAGCTAAGAAAGACATCAGGCGGCATCGATTTGCTCAAAGAGTAGTAAACCATTGGAACAGTCTAGCATCAAGTGTTGTTGGCGCCGAATCAGTGGCAACTTTCAAGAAAAGGCCGATGAACATTGGTCCATCATAAAGTACTCATTAGTTTAAACGCCATCTATGATTGTTAATGTCCGATGAAGGATGGAGAAGAAACACTTCCTGAAATTTCCAGTACCAATGTCCTGTCTCTCCATCCTATTACCAGCACAAGTGTACCATTACGGGAGCTGCAGGTCACGACCTTATTTCCCAAGTCTAACTTAAACTAAACTTGTAGGACAAAATTAAGAAATACTGATATATTTATGATGAATAATGATGAACTACCAACCATATTTGCCAAGTTAAAAAACAGGTTTTCTTTTTAACAAACACATTTATTAGTTTAACGATAAATAGTCATGAGGAGTACAAAAAATCAATTTTTACCAGTCATAATTTGGGAGTACAACATTTGATGGTGGTCTAAAAACCAACAAACACGAACTTTTCCAACACTGGTCCCCCATATAAATTCAATACCATATACCAAAAAACAAATGAAAGCAATTGATAAGAATCACATGGTCTGTGAATATGAATAACATTTTCATGCTTGCCTCACAAGATTATAAAAACACTTTCCCTTGTAGTTTGCTTATGCATGTAATTTACCTGAATACAATAATATACAAAATAACACAACACAATAGTACAACAACATAACTACTACAACATAATTATGAGCGACCGCGAAGCGCGAGCGAGTCCTCATTGAATACCCAATTTTTATCGCATATAATCGGCCGACCCGTCCCGGCCAGACCATAATGCTGGTCAGAAGCTTATATCTTTTGAATCTTGCATCCAATTGACGAGCGGTCTTCGCCATCTGATAGCCCCATACAATAACATTATGATTATTGACATGTTTTGTCTCACGTGATGGGTCAGCATGGAGCGTGACACGTGCCGCGTCAGGGGTGTCAGAAAGTATTATCCTGCTGTAGCTGAGAAACAGCTGGACATATAAAGCAAAAATTTGGTGTGTGGCTGAAGACCACACCACTGGCAATGTTGCACAGGTCAAGCTCTGGGTCACACTGCATGTGCACTCCTGTTCCGTCTACGAAATTACCTACAAAGCATCGTTGCATTACCGGACCTATATCTTGGCAACCAAAAGTCGCAAAGACACGGGCCAAACAGATGTGTAGAGAAACAATCCGCCCGGCGTATGCACTATGTATCGATCACTGGCGTGTGGTATGTGCAAAGTTACTGGCTTTACAAGCTCAAATTAATGGTTTATGATGTCTTAATGATTTAAATCATTGCTTGGCACCTATGGGACATGAAGCAATGAAATAAACACCAATGTGTAGACCAATGTACTTAAAAACCGCCTGTAATATAAACATTGCCAATTTTATCATATTTCCTTTATAGTCAGGGGAAACTAGGCCGAATTAGGCAAATCGTGTTAGAGCTGAGATGAAGGGCTTGTTTCTAGAGGTAATGAAGTGTGCTTGAGTTCGAATCCGACCGGTATATTTGCGGGGACCGAGTGGAACCAGGTGAAATCGCACGTGCAAACACGTGCCGCACTCTATCTCCATTTCCATGACTTAACCAGTTACAATGATTGGCGTCGTGGACAGGTAGTGAATAAGAAATGCAGACGATTTCTGCCATACATATGAACTGTCCACATCCGAATAAATCCTCCCTGGCTATGACAGACAGGGTGGTAAAGAGGCACAGCTGCCCCCCGCATGGCCGCCCCAATGTTGAACCAGTCCACACCTCCGGCTGAGAAGATAATTCCAATTTTGAGGTATAGTTTACCATTTGTGTTAGACGTGTGATTAACATCGATTATGAGAGAACTGATTGCGTAGATTTCGAATATGACCGGTAGCGACACGGGTACCGAGTGCTACCAAATGAAATCGCACGTGCAAGCGAGTGCTGCACTTTTCACCATTCCCAACATTACAGAAGGGATACCTCATGGATGGTAGCAAACCAAGCCAGATATTTACATAGGCAATATAAGAAACAGTTCTCCAAAGCTATGCCAGTCAGGGAGACGGGGTTAGTGGCGCGTGCATGACCGTGTCAATATTGATCCCAGTAACACCTCCAGGTGAAAAGAGACGATAATTTTGAGGAAGAGTTGATTTCACTTTGTGTTAGAACTGACATAAACGTCTCTAAGAGGACGATTGTTATATTTCAGATGTGGACCGGTAACTAACAGAACCGAGTCGCTACCGGGTGAATACGACGTGCAAGCATGCTATACTCTACCCCATGCAAAGACTATGGAGCAATGATGGTGTCACGAGTGCTCGGAAATCGAAACAGTCGATTTCTGCCCGAGTTTTCAATAGTCCAAATCAGAGAAAGTTTTCCCATCCAAAACTATGAAAGCTACGGTATCTGGTACAGCGGTCGTGCATGGTCATGCCACTGTTGAACCATTGTCACTTCCAGCTGAGAAGAGACTCTTATTTTGAGACTTAGTGTACCTCACTTTTAACTTTTAGGTTGGGGCTGAGATAAAAGTCGATCCGAGGGGTGCTGATTTAAAAGAGTTTAAATATGACCGGTAGTAAAGAGGTTACCAAGTGCTAATGCCGGGTGAAATTGCACGTGCAAGAGCGCGTGGTTATCCAACACGTAGGCGGAACCTAATTGACATATTACTGACTTTATAACGAAATGCCGCCATGGAGACACCTTGTAAGCTTTGCAGGTCATTGTAGCAGGGATACTTGCGCGTGCATGCTCCCGTCAAAACAGATGAGTCGAGTCAGCGCTCGGCACCTTCATTTGAGAGTGATGCTGATTTGGAAATGTGGATATCGATCGCGTTAGTGCTGAGTGCTGACGTAATGACGTATTTTTAGAGGAAAATTTGCTAATGACAAATTATTATATCCGTCAGCCGTCACTGTCATTAATTGACCAGAGCCAGGTGAAACTAGTAACTACCCATGCAAATTGCAACATATCAGACGCTCCATCTCATTTTCTGGGCTGGTGTAGGTATAATATATATTGTTGTTTTATGCGTTTCGCTGAAAAACCGTATCGAGTATAGACGTTAGGATTTATAAATATTTGCAAGACATCGAAGGCAGATAAGAACCAACATGACATGCGATATTGCTGCTTTAATGAAGGTATTTATATACAGTATACATATAACCAGCACGCACTAGCTGGAGGGGCACCGTCACTGGCTGAAGGGGGCTCCGACACTAGCCGGAGGGTCGCCGTCACTAGCCGGAGGGTCGCCGTCACTGGCCGGATGGTCGCCATCACGGGCCAGAGAGGGGCAGTCAATAGTCGGAAGGGTGCCGTCACTCGCCGAAGGGGCGCCGTCACTGGCCGGAGGGGCGCCGTCACCGGCCGTAGGGTTGTTGTTGTTTCTCCCCAGGTCGGCCTACGGTAGCCCGGAGGCTCTCGGTGCGCCAGGAAGACTCGGGCCAAGACCGCCACGGTCCCGCCGTCTCTCAGCTGATTTGGTTCTGGACGAATGGTTTCGAAGAGGCGGAGGTGCGCGCCCACCAAGCAGGGGCACCTCAGCAGGACGTGCTCCAACGTGTCAGGTTCTTCTCGGCAAACCTGGCAAAGCGCCGCCGGGCACTTGAGGTCGTTGCATTGCTGGCATTCCCGGGTTGGTTGACGGCCGATTCTATGTAGGTAACTGCGAGCGGCTCCAGTGGCCTGAACGCAGCTGATGAACGTTAACGGCGTCGTCTCACCCGTCGGAGAGGACTGTTTTCGGAAGCCGGCTTTCCATGATCCGCTTGAAGAAGCAGTCAGGCCAGCGAAGACGCCAGGCTTTAGAGGCGGTGCGACCGACTGCCTTGGTGCGACTGCGGACGTCCACAGGAATATCTTCATGTGGAAGGCTGTAGGCCCCCTTGGCCAGCTCGTCTTATTGCCCTTATTGCCCTTCTTATTGCCGGGTAGTCCACAGTGGGCCGGGACCCATTGAAGAAATACCCGTCCACCCTCCACCGTGGTTACCAGAAGCAGGCGCCAGATCGCAGCACCCAGCGCGATTGAATGTACCTCAGCGCCACTCGCCCAGTGTGGGAAGCCGCGCGCCTGGGAATCGGTGCAAACGACCACCGGGCTCTCGCCCAGGTCGTCCCCCTCTGTTGCACCGCCTCCAGAGCCGCGCACATCGCCACCAACTCGGCACGTGAGCTGCTGCACACCACGCCGGCCGACGCCCGGATTTCATGTTCCGCTCCGGGCGGGAGGACGATCAGGGCGCCGCCTCCTTCTGCAGCGACTCCGCCCTCCGTCGATCAGTCGCTCCAGATCCACACGGCGTTCTCTGGTAGGGTTGCTAAGTGTTCCTCGGCGGCCGCCCGGTGGACTCATTCGGGGGTCGTCCTCCGGATATCGGCGCCGATGCCCAGCCGGATGTTCATTCTGCTGCAGTCTACACACGGCGGGATAGTGATGTGGAGCCACCATCACTGGCCGAAGGGGGCGCCGTCACTAGTCTGAATGGCGTCGTTGCTGGCCGGAGGGGCGCTGTCACGGGCCTGAGAAGCGTCGTATATGGCAGGGGGCACCCTCACTGGTCGGGGCGCCGTCACTGGCTGAAAGAGCGCCGTCACTGGCCGGACGGGTGCCGTCACTGATCGGTGGGGCGCCAGCTTTGCATGGGCGCTTCGGGTAACTTGGTACGCCACTGCCTATGATATTTTAAAATATCCTTCCAAATCATCTTCACCAGGCTAGCAATTTCGTGCCGTAAAATTCCTTGTTCACTTTCTGGCAAGGGAAGTAGCTCTGTTTTGCTACGCCTTTGATCACAAATTAATGACCCAATGCCTTTTGTATTTTGGCGTTAAACGTCTTTCGTCTGGAAAGGAAAGACTGAGGAACGACCACATTGCACATCTTGGTGTAGATGCACCCTCTAGGCGTAATTCCTCTTCCGGGATACTTGGCATACCGTGTTTCACTGAGTCTGCTAGCTTTTATAGCACTGCATCAGCTTTATCTTTACTCAAGGGCACCACACACTTCCATTCCGCTCTTAGGAATTGCACGTATCATCTCACATGGTACTTTACTATGGCAACATTTAGGTTGGGATACGGTGAGAGATAGAGGAGTGTAACTCACACCCAGCCAAAATGCGGTCAGCCATCTCTTGTGATGTGACTGTATAGAGAGGTGTGACCCAGCATTGGCCTGGCAAAATATGCACTTCGTGAGGTCTCAATTTCTTGCCTCTTTAGCATCGGTCGTTGACGCTTCATTTTCCACACTGCAACGCAATAACTCTCGTCTCTCTCACGAATTATCAATAACATGCTTTATGATAGTAGCTGAAGATGACTCATTTCGTATAAAATTTGACTCCTGTATAAACTCAGGGGGAACTCTGGCGTTTTCATTAGATAATATGTTGATAATTCGTGTACGTCCAACGTTGGTGAATGAAGATAACTTCAGACCGTCGGTTATGGAACAAAATATGCACGAATAATATGGTTGTGAATCCACTTGCATTGCATATAAGACATACATGCAAAAAAGAAGTATGAAAGAACATGCAAAGATTGCCCAGTACTGCCTCTTAACGACGCCCATTTATCCAATCTGCTTAGCCACTCAGCCCTTATATTACGAGCAATTCTTATTCAGCAAATAAAAAATACTGCCGCTTTCATCTCAACAACCGCCAGTTGAAAAATAAAGGTAATTGCACGGATCATTAATTTACGAAACCCTTCAGAAGGAAGAAAAACCTTGGTTTCTTCTGGATGCGACGTTATTTGCACGTGCAATTCAACTAGTTCCTATCGCTTTTCGGATTGCTTCCAACCATTTTTATAAATTTTAATAATGTTATCAATAGTATTTTTTTATTTTTTATTTAATTATCAATATCAATAACAAACGAATACGAATACGAACGAATGAAGCGTCAACGACCGATGCTAAAGAGGCAAGAAATTGAGACCTCACGAAGTGCATATTTTGCCTAATTTAATTTATTTTTAGGAAAAAATATCAGCTGTTGAACCAGTTGCGTAACGGATCAACAGTGGCACGACTCGACCATGCACGCGCTGATGTACCCGATATAATGACTTTTATAGTTTTGGATGGGATAACTTTTCTGATCTGGACTTTTCAAAGCTCGGAGGCAGAAATCGCCTGTTTCGATTTCCTGTCTTTCCTGACATCATTGCTCCATGCTCCATAGTCTTTAGATGGGGAAGATTACAACTTAAGTTTGAACGTGCTATTTCGCCCGGTACCACTCGGTTCCCGTTACGTTACCAGTCACATTTGAAATGTACACAAGTGATTCTCTTAAAGAAGACGTTTTTGTAAGTTCTAACACAAATAAAATGAACTCTTCCTTAAAATTAGCGTCACTTTTCAGCTAGAGGTGTTGCAGGGTCCAATATTGGCACGTCATGCACGCGCCACTTACCCGTCCCCTGGCTTTCATAGCTGGAGGACGCTTTTATTATATTGACTATTTAAATCCCTGGCAGATATGCATGTATTATTATTTGCTGCATTCATGAGGTGTCCCTTCTGTAATGTTGGGAATGGTGAAACACGCGCATGCATTCGCTTGCACGTGCGATTTCATTTGGTAGCACTCGGTACCCGTGTCGCTACCGGTCATATTCGAAATCTACGCAATCAGTTCTCTCATAATCGATGTTAATCACACGTCTAACACAAATGGTAAACTATACCTCAAAATTGGAATTTCTTCTCAGCCGGAGGTGTGGCTGGTTCAACATTGGTGGCGGCATGCGGGGGAGCGTGCCTCTAACCTAATTACTCTGTGGGGGGGGGGGGGGGGAATCGGCCCCCCTTGAGGTTTTTCACGTACAGGTCATTCATACCTCAACTCAGAATCTTCAAACTTGCTGGCTTTTCCCAACATTTCATTGCGCATAGAATGGTGTACTTTTTTCCAAATTGATTTTTTAGGAGGGGGTCCAGGACAGGTTTTATGGGGGCGTGTTCGGCCGTTTTTACACAAAATCTTTGCATGGTTAAGCACTCGTGGAGAGTTGTGTGTTGAAGAGAAGTGTTATTAAAAACAGAAATCGGTAGATAATTGATTGTTTTTTCAGATGGCTATTTCGAAATGTCAAAATTTTGAATTTTGAAATCCAATTTTTTTGAAAAACTTTTTTTCTCAAAATGATGCAAGTTTTTTTTTCTCACGACGTTTAAAAAAACCGGATTGTATGTGAGAGAAATTATGCCCAATCATATTTGTTGAAAGTTTCAGGGTGATATCTAAATATTTGATGACCTGATGTCAGGTCAAAAGCTAACCTTCTAATATAAGTATATGGTGAAAAATGAAAAACGAGGGTTTAATACATTGCATCAATCCAATTATTTCAGTATAATGTCATCTTTGGCCCTTCTTGATGAAAAGGATGAATTTTGTAGTCAGAGACCTTTTGAAAGGTCATTCAAGATCACCAACACCTTTGTATCAATAACTCGTGACTAGAACATCATAGAGACTCGCAAAAGGTCTCAAAATGTTTGTCTCGTCAATACGCGTCTTTTTATATGCATTTTGACTGACTTACGTCACCTTGACCTTGACCCGGGGTCGAATTTTCGATTTGACAAAATTGATATGATTCGAACCGCAATGACTCTATATAGTCATATCAGGTTATTCAGGACACATTTTGAAATTGAGAGAGAAACACGATGGTACCAAAATAAGTGCTGTATATACTTAAAGGGAGTGCCTACTCTTTTGAAATGTCAAATATATTTTTATTACGGTAAGAAGCTTATGTTATGGGCGCAAAGTGACCTTTGTTGTCGACGCGCCCAAAAACGCCAATAAACAAACAAACAAACGGTAAGAAGCTATTGCTTTGATTATTGGTTACGATAAAACTCACGTCTGGAGCCCCTTTAGTTGAATTTGTTTTTACTTATGATTGCCTGTTTTGGTATTTGTTTTGTTTTCCAAAACTCAAAAACGATCGTACTATAAACAGAGTAAGCGAAGAATGTATTGTACTTAATGGGCACTAAAGACGATACAACAACCTTTATGAGCAATGTTTAGGCTTGTTTACAGTGATATCGAGAATCTGTGTTCGCCAGCTGGTTATCAGTGTCTCATATATGTATGTTGTTTTTCTATTGTGCCAGAGCTAACAATGATATGCTTGGCGTTGTATTTAAGAGCAATGCTTTAGTAAGCGAAAGCTCTCTGGCAGACTATCGATAATTAAGTTACTTGCAGGTATGATGATTGGCGACTTTGGAATATCTCAGCATCTAAAGTGATTCTGGGGAAATGAAGTACATGGCTAATATTCAGAAATATGGTTCTAACATGACTAGTGTCAACAACTCCACATGACTCAATGGTGAGTAGGCACAAACTCATTAACCCGCGCACTGCAGGGGGATCTCCGGCGGCCGACACGAACTGCAGGGGGGGGGTGATTTCCGCCCCCCGTAGATCTCAAACTAACGCAACGTACGCGACAAGCGGAAAACGGCTTTAGATAGATACGTACGGCAAGCTTCATCGAAAGTTATTTCAGTGAATCTTTTTTGGTCAGGTCACAATTGAAGGTCACAGGTGGTCCACCAAGGTCCGGATTTTCCGGTTTTGAAGGACTCTTTTCGGAACTCCTTTTTAAGAAACTCCCCGATATGCTCGGAAACTTATGATATGCTAGGAGCAAACGATTAGGAACAGTCCGCATAGCTATTTAGAATTTGCAATCGGCACCGCATGTGCCTCAAAACTTGAGTAGAACAAATAGTATACCGGCTCCAGAGGTCAATGAAGGTAAATAAATACGTGTTTTTAGCAAAACAGTTTTTCGTGAATAGCATGTCACTTAAGAAAGATAGGGAAAAACATTTTGACGCCATTCGTGTTTGTCTCATGATGGGCGCTTTGGGAGAACCATATCTCGGTGACGGCTGGTAGGTCACTTTCAAAAATTGACCTCAAGGTCAAGGTCAATTTGGTGACCCAGGTAGGCATGTTGCATTATGGGGGAACAGCGGCCAGACGATAACGTAACCATTGGTGTAACTAATCGTCACTTTATCTCTTTTCTAGTAAAGTTATTGAGCAAATCATTCGCTGATGACCTCAGATGACTCAGATGGACCTTGTAGAAATCACTAAGCAACAATTGCACTTTGATCATTTAGAATGAGCTAAAAGATAAGCATGATTAATGAATGAATTCTATGATCCAATCGCATATTTTCTGAAAGGGAGCATTTGTTATATTTTCCCATTCTACTTATAATGGGAGGTCAGGGAAATCGACCTGACCTTTTGGTAACCGATACAACAATACGAGATGTATTGCCCGGGAAAAAAATGTACGGTACTGATATTCTTATGAATCCTGGGCAATTTCAAAACTTTCGAAAAACAGCTGGTGGGCTTTGGCACAGGACCGCAAACATTTTTGAAGGTGAGGTCACGTCGTATGACATATGGCAACTATGTGACTGACCTGAGATGACACTTCAACGTCAAACACTTTTCTCTAAAGTGTGGGTAAAATATGATGCCAACACAGAGTGACGAAATTTGGCGGCGCTGCGCGCCGCCGTTTTTCCGCTACTCGTGAAAAACCTGAGGGGGGGGGGGCGGAAATCAACCCCCCTGCAGTGCGCGGGTTAAAGCGCAATCAATTCTATCTAATACTTACCCAAAATGTTTTTTTTTTGCCTACAAACATGAAGCTTTTAATTGCAAATTTAAAATAACGCAAAATATATTTAGTTCAAAGTATCAATTTAGTTTGGATCTATTTGCGACGAGCAAAAAGATAGAACAAAACTGTTCCGAATAAGCATGCTTATGGACTAACATACAATCGAGCCTGTCCGGTTGGTGCCCGCGCTGACATGTGAGTTAAGTAGTGGTGATTCGGTTTATTGCTGGTCTTGACTGTTCTCTTGCGCGGCTCTCTGCCGTTGGTATGGGAGTGCTTTTAACTCGGTAGTGTATAAGATCTACCCGACCTTCGGTGCGAGCCAGTCAATTGAGTAGATGATGACTTTATCAGCTGACAGCAAGCATGCCTGGAGTATACCAAAAAACAACTTAAAAGGTGGTAATGAACGAACTTTTGGTAGAACATAATAAGTATGAGTGAACAATAATCATAATTCATGGATTGTTGTAAAGAAGATAACATTCATTCTCAGTATGGTGTCGGCATATCGGCACTGCAATCTTAAATGTATGCTTCGTGCCGCAGCACGTTAAGATCCAATTGTATACACACTCCGATTCTCGATGAAAGGAACTGTCATTGATAATCACTCTATGTTGTAGTTTTATCTAGTATCAGTTATGGAAATGGCTGAAATCGCGTGGTGTGGGTCTTCCGCCGGATTCTTTAAACGGCTATTGTATGGCTCATTGAGAGGAGGAGAGAAGCTGCCTCACATGGGTTACGTGTACTTCAGGCAGACAGTATACCTTGATCGTGCATTGTACCTGTATCCGTCGGACCGGAGCGGACCATACGGCCATGATCTCCCCGAATCGCCTTTCTTTTGCAGTGGGAGAAGTGAAAAGTGTGTACATGTACTGGTGGTGCGTGTGTGTTGTGACGGTAGCGGCTCCTAGTGCGGACTTATGTGCGCACTTCATGTTGAGCTGTGTGAGTTGTGTGTGTAGGTGTGTAAAGTGGTGATGGTGTGCGGTGTGTGCACGGTGTGCTCCGTGTGCTCCATGTGAGCTGTGTGAGTGTGTGTGTCAGGTGTGTAAAGTGTGAGGTGTGCGGTGTGCTTGCATACTGCTATGTATATTATTTAAAATGTGTGTTGGGTTTATCTAACAAAAGCTCCTTTGCTGGATGTCTTGATTCCCGACAGTTACACACTGCCTTGTTGTGCGCTAATCAGACGTGACAGCATGGGAGCAAAACAAAAACGTGGATGCGCGTCAGGAACGAGGTGTTTTGGCAGTTCTGGATTCCTCACCGGCGTTACTACCCTAGTTATCTGCTCGTGGGGAATCTGGGTCTATTCACCTGTTCACCTGTTCACCTGTTGGGGTTCCCATCACTCTCTGTGGATATTTCAGGAAGTTAAGGAAAGCACAGGAAGGAACCTACAAACAGCGGGGCTGACTATTAGTAGTTACTAACCCCCTCCCAGGCTTGTGTGCGAACATAACAAACTAACGCGTAATTTGTAATCTGTATGAATGTGATAACCTGGAAGGTAGTTGAAGGCATGGATGAGAACTACCCTGGATTGGCCACTCTCTGTCGGCGCCTTTGATGTAGGAGACCATGGCGGCCACCTAGTGGTCGAAGCGCGAAGCTTCGGCATACAGGAGAGCTCCCGCCAACCACATCAAGCCGAACACGTCCCCCTGCGTTATCTTTCGATCTAATAACCGCAGCACGATGCGCAAGGCGGCAATAGAAAGCTCTTCATTAGACGAATCAGAAGCATACGAGAAATATTCGAATAAGGTCACATGTCAGGTCACAACTAGGGCAAGGGTAAAAACAATGAATTTTAGTTGATGGTTCATATTTTCCTTCCAAAGCCTTAGATCGAAACTCTTTTCTCACAAATTGCTCTCCAAGGTATGGTTGACAAATTACCTCAAAGGTATGATATGTACAAATAGGTATTCAGTATTGTTGGATCCCGTATTTGAAATGGCATTACATATTTCCATATTATTAAAAAAACAATGAATGTACAGCAACGGCACGCCCACCATAATGATCCTTACCTTCCAAGGATTCTATATACCAATATTTATATTGCGTAAGAAAAAACACCATACTGTAACTTTCGAGAGGGAAATAGCATCTGAAAAGCACTTCCGCGTTTTCGACGCTATTTAACATAAACAACGGTGCTCTCCTGTATGTCGTTTGGTCGGTCACATTTGTCGCTGAGTGGCCAATCCAGGGTATTTCTCATCCATGGTTGAAGGGCTGTCTCACCTGTTTAACTCACCTGTTAGGGTTCCTTGTCTCATGGAAAAAGTAGGAAGAAAGACTGTTGAAAGTGATAGAGAGGACAGGCCGGAACCCATAGAGGAAAAGACCCGCCAGCAAGTCCGAAACATGGCAAGACAGTTTGTACATACAACAATGAACAATAGTCTGGAGTCGCTGGATAGATGCGTCTGCAATTTTATCTGATGTCAAAACTAGCACGATTGTATGCAAAATAGTACAGAGAAGTGTAAGCAGCAAATGAGATAACATTAGGGGATATAGGAAAAGTAAGGTGTTGGGCGTCAGTCACGTGACTTTGGACCCAGGATTTCGCTTGAATTGAAACTGTTGTTAATTATCAATTAAATGATAACAGTACATATTTACCACCATAAAAAGCCAACCTGGTTATGTTCACGAATTAATGCGTCTCTTTGGAAAAAGTTGCCAGATAAAGTAATACAAAATCATTTCATAAAAAATGTTCAGATTAACCATTGTTTTTCACCATTGCAGGGTGCGAAAACGCGATGGACCCAAACCGCAAACTGGAAGTCCTTCGCACAAGCGCTCGTGCGCCGAATCGGTCATGTGACCGAGCTCAGAGGCCCTCACCTTATTTATATTGCCTTGGGAAAAGTAAAGTAGATAGATGAATGGGAAAGGTACCTGAGACGCTTCTAACCCTTACCAGGTAAGGGCGCCTACCTCAGGGGGGTTAGGAGGGGTACGAGTTCCTTGCTACATGAGATATTCCAACAGTTTGTCTCCAGGAGATTCTGCGAGTAGTGCCTTGAATGATTGTAAATCATCCTCGGGTACCACCTGATCAGGAAGAGAGTTCCAAGCCCTCTCACAGCGCACAGAGAAGCATTTTTGCCTGATGTCTGTTTTGGTGCGTGGGTGGCTGATTTTGTACATGTGGCCCCTTGTGCCAGCCTGAGGAGCCATTATGAAGAGATCGGTAGCAACGATTCTATATCGATATCGATGATATCGATAGCATCGATGTCATTAAAAAGCAGCCTTTAATATACAGGCCTTAATATACCCACCCACCACCTTTCGGCTCAATAGGCTTTCAGAATCAATGGCATATTGCCACTGATGAATATTCTTAACTTACTTGCCTAACATAACCCGATGCTCAAGGGAAACTATCTCTTATATTTTATATTTTGTTTTCTCTTCCTTGAGTGAGTGGCGTGACTTTATCCTTTTGTTCTCTTTTGTTCTCTTTTGTGGTGTTAAAGGGAATGTTTCACTTCTCTGAAAGTTGTCCAATGTACGCCGCTTGTGGTGCAAAATATGAAGTAAAAGGTTGCTGCCCGAACACGATTCTGACATTTGTTTCTCACAAACAGTGGCTGCCATTTCATGAAAAACTAAGTTGTTAGTATTTGGGCTGATGACGTCATATGAAGGAATTGTTGGGAATAGGATAAAAAACTTCAGCGCAGGCAATATGTATGACTAGTGTATGGCTAATGTTATAGCCAATGTAAAAACAAGTCTACTTTCATCAACATTTGATTAAAGACAGATTCGCATTCGACATTCGGCTTTAAAGGGAAGATATAGGCCACTTGGGAAAAGTATGTGAATGGATGGAGAAGAATTGCCCTGATTACGGTTCCTGGCATTCATTTTTTGCGAAAAAAGTCAGAATTTGTTGTAATGTTGAAAATAGTCAATGTTTTATTAACTATTGTGACGTCACAACAATATTGCGTCACCAAAAGCGAGTTGTGACGTCACAAGGAGGCATCGAACGGCAAAATAATCGTTCCTTGAATCCCGATGCGTAAAAACTAAACCATACTGCGTTGCGCTGTTTCCTGATCGGGCAAATAATTTGGACGGCGACCATTACAAATGTGTTTAATGTTTGCACTAGGGTCTAATTCTAAGCATCTTGATAGTAATGTTTTAATAGGAAAGTCGAACTTTAGCAATTGACAATGAATAGTTACTTAAAAATTAATAACCATCCAACCCAGAGGTTGAATTGTGTGCCAATGTGTGTGATTGAGCCATTGAATGAAAATTCATTAGTTAGCACTGCATAGTGCATATGCTTCTATTGCGGATAAATATTTAAGCAACGGTAAAGGAACCACCCATCAACAGTTGTGCCCTTTGAAGACCTTTGTCTGTATTAATTTTCAAAATGGAAATCCAATGAAAATTCAACAATAAGTTATGGCCAATCATAAGTTATTTTTTGTGGAAAGCGCGAACTTGCGTCGTATAAACAAACAAACTTGTCTTATATTTGTTGATGTATGCATTAACATTGACCAGCCCCAATCACAACATTTGTCAACTCACATAGTATTCTATGGGTACAGGGGTTTTTTAATTGGAAAATCGGTTCACAATTTGACATCGAATATTTATTTATAAAAACATATCCACCATAGTGAAGTGGTTGCCCATTTGGGGCATTGAGTGAAAATACATTCAGTTAGTACTGAATATTGCTATCTATTGGCGAATAATGATTGCAGCCTACCGGTTCGAGAAAGTTTTACAAGACGCATTGTCCTGCATTATTTTCAAATTGAATCCAATGAAAACTGACAAAGAAAATTCGACATCGCAGTTTCGAATTGTTCAAAGTCTAAAATCCTTTCGGTAGCGGGACCGAGGCGTACATGACGCAATGTAACTGAAATACTAGGGCGGACGGTTAACAAGCAATGCGTTGGAAATCACAGTGGAGTAACTGACTGATTGACGTATGCGATAAGCGTCACGGATTTGTGACGTTGAAATATGACCAGATATGACCAATCGGTTTTTTGCGTTCAACTCCAGCAACCTAAGGTTCGTTTTGGAAGGATCAATTATTCAGATTTAGAGGTTTCCTCAGTACACCCGAACAATCTGGGCTTATCTCAGTTAAAAACTAATGTTAAAGTAGCCTATATTCTTTAAGGAGGACTACTAGAATCACTAGGGCCTTATTTTTTGCACGATGATCAAAACCAAAAGCTGTAAATTTACTTTTGATTAGACTCTGTTGGGTGTTTTAACTTCTAGCAATACTTATTTAAATGGAAATCACAACTTGGCCATCTCAACTCAAATCTTATGTTATGTGAAACATATCCTTTAACTCACGCGCCACTGCAATGGGGGGGGGTGATTTCCGCCTCCCTCAGGTTTTTCAAAAGGAGTTAGCGGAAAGAAGCGTGCGGCGACACGAGCGCGCCAAATTTCGTACCCTGTTTTGAACATCAATTACTCAACACTTTGTAAATTTTTTGACCTGTTGGTTCATCTCAGGTCAGGTCACAAGTTCCATGGTCAGAGTGACCTCACCTTCAAAAATGTTTTGCGTTCGTGGCCAAAGCCACAGTCTTTTTTCGAAAGTTTTGAAACTTGCAGGATTTCATAAGAATATAAGTACCTAACAGGATTCGGTATATTCGTGATTTTTCGTATCGGTGACCAAAAGGTGCAGGTCAATTTCCTGAACCTCCCCTTATTAAGTGAACAAATGCCTTGCGCGCTTGTTCAGAAAAATATGCATTGGATAGGGTATCAATTCCTTCAGAATCCATGCTATTTTAGCTCATTCTAATGATCAAGGTGCAATTTTGCTTAGTGATTTAATGCAAGGTTCATCTGAGGTTCATCTGAGGGTCAAATCAAAGCAATGATTTTGCTAATAACTCTGATAGAAAAGTAGAATAGAGACGATTAGTTGACACAAATGTTCTTCTCGTCTGGCCCGCGTTTGCCTCATATGCAACAATGACCAGTACTGGCGTTACGAAAATGACGCTGAACCTGAGGGTCCAAATTTTTGAAGGTTTGACCTTAACAGGTCACCGTTATATGTTTCAAGCGCATTTCAATGAGACAAACACAATGGCGTCCAAAATGTTTCCCCTATACCTTTCTTACGTGACATGCATATTTAAACGAAAAAACTGTTTGGCTAAAACAACAGTAAATATTTTTGGATCTTTCGATAGACGCGTCTGGAGCTCAAGCTAATTGATCTGAGCTCATTTTTGAGGCCTGGGTGTGATTGTAAATTTCAATATTAATCGATTGACTTCTCTAATGCGTTTGTTCCATAGCTATGCATAGTTTTTTCCGAGATAATCGGGTTTTTCTGGAAAAGAGTCCTAAAAGAGTCCCTAAAACCGAAAATCTGACCTTTGGTGACCGACTGGGTGACACGTCATTGTGACCTGATCCAAGAAAATACTGAAATAACTTTCGATAGAGCTTTGCCTAGAGCTATCTAATGCCGTTTTCCGCTTGTCGCTACGTGCTGTGGTTTTTGAGGATCTCACGGGGGGCGGATAATCAACCGCCCCTGCAGTTCGTGTTCGGCGCGAACCCCCTGCAGTGCGCGGGTTAAGGTGGCAGTGTCCCTTTAACACTGTTAACGTAAGGTGCGGTTGACGCATTGGACAGAGGAAGGGTCACTCATGTATTTTTTTTTAAATAAATTTAGTCCGAATGTTTTGATGGGATGAATTCCCGAGATCAGCACCCACGCTAAGCTAAGCTTGTTGCGCAGGCCCTGACCCCACCATTCAATCATGCAATTCCAGTCTCCGGCAGAATTTAGAGACGAATGTTTAACGTCACCTAATGACTGAGGACGGTCATCAGTACACGGGCTTAAAAAAATAATAAAAAAATACATGTGGTATGCTTTAATTATTATTTTTCAGTATTTTTATAGATGACGAAGCCAGATACATTCTGATAAAATTGATGGTAATAATAGTGGAAATTTAGATATAAGAATTACAGGAGCGTCTTTTTTCTTCAAATGATGTCATGTCGTGCATCACTCAGCAGAAGCCATTTAATTTGAAACATAAAAATCACTGAATCAACTTTTTCAGCATAACTTTTTACATATGCACCATACAGTAAAACTGATTTGACCATTGTGTTTGTCTCATCAAGACGCATACAAAATATATTTGGTGATCAAGTTGGGTCATATCCAAAATTTACCTGTTCTGAGGTCAGGTCAAGGTCAAGCTTTATATGAGTTGATTTGTCTCGACAAGCCCAATACAATGGTGAAAACCACATTGCTCTATCTTGATTTGGTAAAGAGTTATTGCATAAAAAATATACATGACCTTGGGGTAACCTGAGTTCACCTTGTAGAGGTCAAAGAACAAAAAGGTGACATAGGGCTTTGCATTTGGTACAGGATTGGTGGTTCCGGTGAATACTGGTCATATTTAGCTATTTCCTATGGATTTATGCGTGCTCAAATTGTCACCCATTGACATTTATTACAACAGTATATTGTGTGGATGTTTCAATTTTCCTCAAATCAATACATGGTGCCTCCTGAATGTGCTGGTTCTGAAAATGAACATCTTTGTTGTGGTATCTTACGTTATTAAACCCATGAACACCAAGCCCAGACCAAGATCAGACCCATTCAAATTCATAATATTTATACCCATGCCCATTGGTGCCCATTCAGATAAGGCAGATAATTATTTTCACAAAATTCGCAACCATTACCCCTAGCATGTTGACTTCATTAATATTAACGATAAAAAAATATTTACCTGGTTAAAAATCGGCGTTGCAAGCTTAAAAATAAACTCTTAGCGACATTAAATTCAAAATTGCCGATACCCATGCCCCGACCCATAGTACCCATAAAAAGAAAAAATGCAACCCCAACCCAGGACTTTTGGGAAAGAAATGAGTGAGGCACCCATGGTGCACCCACCATGATAAAGTCCCTGATTGCGACCCTATCATTTCTGGGCGGTTAACCCGGCATTGGCTTGGGGGGGGGGCGAAATATAACGCCCCCCTCAGGATTACACAATAGCTCAGCGAAACGAACAGCGCTATCAATTACGCCCAAACTTCTGGTACACTTATCCGTTACATCATTTGGAGTCTTCAATGCCAAATAAAAAAAACCTTTTTCGAGTTATATCGAATTAGTGATCTGTCATTACACACCACTTAGGCACAAATATCAGGCGGTAAGCTTTTAACAGGCTGTAATAGACCCATTCCTCAGGCAAAATCAATTCAAAAACTCAAAGATAGCAAACTTGCAAGGTAGAAGAAAATGGCTATCTCGTTTTTTTATTTTTTTTTTTTGATTTTGACCCCTCCAAAAAATACACTTTTTAAATACCACTAATTCAACATTTTCCAACAACTTTCCAAAAAACCGGAAGTATGGTAAGAGAAAACCACATATTTACATTACCCAAACCGAATTTCAAAGCCATATCTCTATTTTTGAATCAACTGATACTTTCCCAAGTATGATTACAGTACGACGTCACTTTTGAAAGTACCGTTTTGGGGGCTTTATCGACCAGGATACATACAATAAATGTTGCTACCACTGTGTGCTGAAAGACAAAAACTGGCAGTTAGTTATAAAATGATTTTTTTTTTACATTTATATATTTTCCAAATTTGACCCTCTTTATGACCTGACCTTGACCTTTATACGGTTCAGAATCTGAAAATGGCTGCTTTATAATCGGAGATTGTTATTTAAGTTTTAATTTTTCCAGAGAAATCGTGGGAATAATACCACCCTAACAAAAAATTATATTCTCATCGTATTGTTTCATCTGTGATATTTTTTTCTCATCTCGATTATAACAAGCCGATTTGGCGAAAAATAAATATGCCTGGCGACATTTACAAAAGTGTTGTACGCTTGCAGTGTGCCACGTCAGTGGGACACTTCAGGATACAAATATTTGTAGGCATTCATCAATGCCAATCACCTGGAAGTTATGGTTAACAAATGGTTAACGTAAGCTGCGGCTGAAGGAAAGAAACTAGGGATCAAGTTGTTTAGCATTTCGAGTACTGAACAATACTTGCTGGCTTGTTTTAGAGACCATCCATTTAAAAGCAAAACCAAAATCTACACCTGGCTGTGCACTCTACACTCCTTCTATGCCACCACAAATTAAGATTGCATTTGCTAGAAGCATTACAAAAAGCTTATCCATATCAATTTTTCATAAACAGCAGGAATCCACGCCAAATTGCGCATTGTATCGAGGTCTGCTGCGCATCATATTTGTCTTCAAAGAGATTCATCCCTTGGAAGCGAAATTCCTCCGAAAGATGAGAATACCACCCAACGGCCACCCAAAATGCGCACCCAAATGAACCGGCTCATTTACGGGTCGTAGCCTCATATGATCAAAATAAATACCATTCCAGGATGTTTGCCATAGTTTTGTCGATGTCTATACATTTGAGTGCAAAAAAATATTGTGTCTAGCTGTCTTAAATTATTGCATACAAAAATGCCTTCAAATGATGACCCGATTTTTCATAGCAAATTTGACTATAACATCCTTCTGTTGGACAAGTCGCGGATTTAAACATTTTTACGGTAATAAATGTGGGTCAAAAAATATATTAAATACGCAAGAATGGTTAATTATCTCATGCATGGAGTTCACAGTACTTTGAATTCACGAGCATATATATATATATATATATATGGGGTGGCGGCTGACAGGCTCCCCGTTTTTTTTTTTTTTTTTTTTTTTTATAGAATAACTTTTTACACATACGGTGCATCTTGCTGACCATTTTCAGTAGCCGAGTTTACAACAATTACACGTATCTTTCCAAATTGTTATCAAAATTGGTCAAGTATTTTGGGAAATAATGACGTTTTAGTGCCGTCATGTTGGTAGAAAAACGTCAAATATTGGGAAAATCGTAGAAAATAGAGTTTTGCAGCAAAGTGCTAACGGGAAACGGAATAAAATGACTCTAATGGCAATTTCGGTATAACTAAAATTTTGGTTTTTGACCCCCAAAAAGTAAAAAAATAACTTCTAAATAAAAAATCCAGTATGTTAAACCGGAATATATGTGAGAGAACCGATAAAAAACAATACCAAAGCAAAATTTTTAAGCAATATCTCTATTTTTAACTGAGTGATGCCTAAGTGAAAGCAACTTCCGCTTGCACGCGACGCCTCCCTCTGCCGGCACGGGACAAACTGATACACATCAGTCCCGCAGCCAGCCTCTTCGTGCAGTCCCAGTGGCAGCGTGCGTGGGATGCACAGAGCACTAACAAGCTCAGAGCGCTCAAGCCCAACCCTCCAAACCTTGGCCATCGAAGTTCACGTCGGAGTAGCAAGGAAGTCACTCTTTGTTAGGCCTCACAGAAGATTTGGCCACACTTACTAGCAAACACGGACAGGGATACCTGCGCGTGGTAAGACATGCCAACCTGCTCTCGCTTGCAATGAACCACTCACAGTTTCACATGTGCTGCTCACATGCCCTCGGTACGTCAGCAAGCGGACACGTTATTTAGGACACATGCCATCTACAGTGACTCTTCAACATCTCCTTGCTGACGATTCACGCTGGATTCAGAATGGCAGTATGTTTACTTTCATCAGAGAAATCGACCTCCAGGTCATATACTCGTCTCGATGAATAGTTAATTTGCATGTTATGGGCGCAAATTGACCTTAGCAGTCGACGCGCCCAAAAACCCCAATAAACAAACAAACAACTTCCGACGTATTTTTTTAATCAATATTTTATTAATAATAATAATAATACCATTTATTTCGCACCCTCATGGGTACACATCATATCACGAGCACTTCACAAATACAACAATGCATACACAAGCACACACGCACACAAACTGATACACATCAGTTAAGTACGTAACACAAAAAACGCATCAGATTAAACTTTTGTACTAATCAGCCGTGCAGCAGCAGACGCTCAACATCGACCCTTGATTGCGATCATTGACGAGCGTTTCAGATGCGAGGTAATGTATTCATTATACCTGCACGACTTGGTGGAGGATTAGTCCGAGATCCAATAAGCCGTACTCTTGGGCGTTAGCCAAGATGAGCTTGTATCATGATGCCAGTATGGCCTATTGTTACTACAAAGCAGTGCCTGTTGATAATGCAAATTTTTGCTGGACAATAGTCTTGTATAGAATGAAGACTGTCTGCTGGCTACTAACATCGGGTCAAGGGAGATTTTTAGGCAATGACAGAGAGATGATTCCTTGAACGATAGGTACCCTAACTATTTTTGACACATTGAGTGATATGCTACACATCAGTTCACGGAAAACCTCTTTTTTCACTTGCAACGTCCCAAAGCTCAAACCGTAGAGTTTGTTGAGTTAGGATCTGAATTAACTTTATCAGGATGTCCTTATTGAGCATGACCTACTTAAAGCACAAAGCATATTTACACTAAAGTATAAACGGCAGCCACCATCAAGTGTTTGACATTCCTAAGTGATGACGTTCACCAAAGTCATGCCCATGGCCTTCAACATAAGAGCCAACGGGGATTTGCCTTTTTGGAGATGCCCCCTGAAGCCCATATTGGGAAAATGTGGGTTACCATACCTTTTGGATTCTGGGATGTGCAGATTCATGAAAACGGGTCAGTGTCATATAGTCGCATTCAAAAAACCCTAGTCCTCAGCATAGTGCATCTTCACCCGATAGGCTTCAAATCGGTGACGTGCATGATTGTCTTCCAACCTATGTCTATAAACCTTGGTGATACGAGACGTTTTAGTTCTACGCATGTCACCGATATCACAAGATTGCAGTCTAGCACGTCTTGTCATGATAATTTGAAAACTGTATTGACCCATGCCAACTCTATTACCACTTAAAGTGACAATAGGAGCTGCCGAGCTAAGTCAGATGTGTGAATGCAATATGGTCGCTGTGGAGTTAAAATCATACAAACCTTTTCTTGACATTACATTTATATCTCTAGACAAAGCAAATGATTCACACTTCTGAACTAGCTTTTCCAGCCCTGCCCTGGACGAAAAAATGTGACCTGACCTGAGGTCATGTCAAGGTCAGGTCAAATTTTATATCAATCGATGTAGGTCGACAAGAGAAACAGAATGGTGAAAACCATAGCACTCTATCTCACGTAGAAGATGAGTTATTGTACAAAAACCATACGCCCTTAGAGCACATTGGATTTGACCTTAGAGGTCACGGAAGAAAATATTACATGCATTCTTCTGCTTAGCTTCAAAATAGTGATACGGATGAAAACTGACTATATTTAGCCAGGTTTTGTTCGATTGACGCGCATTTCAATTTTCTCCTATATACTTATAATGGGAGATCACAAAATTGACATGACCTCAGGTCACCGATATAAAAATCCGAGATATACGAACTGTATGTACCCATGGCCTTATTACACACTTTGAGTTTCAAACTGTTCGGTTCACCACTGTGGTTTCGGCAAGATGTAAAACTTTCAAAAACGTAACTTGAGGTCAGGTCATTTAATGTGACCTGACAACGTGAACTTGAAAGTTAGGAGGTCAAAATTTTCAGAAAGTGTGGGTAATTGATGCCCTAACAGCTGTGCAAAATTTGGCGGCGCTACACACCGCCGTTTTTCTGCTAGTCCCGAAAAACCTCTGGGGTGGTGGTGGTGGTGGTGGGGGGGGGGAATATCCGCCCCTCACGTCGGTGTGCGGGTTAACTATTGAGCCTATCTCAAATATGAGGGAACGCTGTAGAAAGAGCGTTTCAAGGGCATTTAGTTTTGTTTTTCCGATTGCTCCTAGCATAGATAACTGTAGTAGCTCCTAGCATAGATACTCCTAGCATAGATAACAGAACAAGCACCAATGAAGACAATCTACGGGTGGTAGTGGTCACGGCACATGCAAAAAACTTAGCTCAGGATGTTTGAGCAGTTGGCAACGAAGATAATCCAGCTATCTTTAGCATGAGTACACCTTAAAATATTCAGCGGCATCCCTCACGCGTCACGCGCGACATGCCCTCTTTTGACCTATGTGTTGATCACATCCATCTTGAGACAAATGTGAAAAGACGTGGCTTGATAATGACGAAGACTGGAATGCTATTCTCCTTACGGATGCAAAGATATATAAGACTTAAATGTGTCGAATTTTACCTATTCGTTCCATTGGTACCCTTATGATTTGCCGAAATTATCGTGTCCAATCCAGTTACTACAGTTTATGCTCCTAGCTATCTTAATTATTGAGCTAGCCCGGATTATGTAAAGCAATGCTCAATTTACTCGAAATATGGGAAAATTTGACCTCTGGTGACCTCAATGTTGACCTGATCAAAAATTAATTTAAGTATTTTCTCTAGAAGGGGAGACCTGGGCACGTCCTGACACTTTTTGTGAATTGGCCCTGGCGGGCACACTTTTCAGAGTTGATGATTGATACTTTCTAATACTGTTACGCACATCAATAGCTTCAAATCGTTTGTAGAGTTTGTAGAAGTTCAAGTGTTTCGACACCAGTGTCGATAATGTGGCGTGTGATAGAATCTTTTGCATAGAAATCTTTCGACACCAGTGATAGAATCTTTTGCAATAGGCCCCGATGTTACGACTCTTGCAATAGGCCCGATGTCCCGTTAAACGACTCTTTGCGCTGACGACCCGACGCCATCCCCCCCGGGTCAACAGCTTTTCGCTAACGAAACGTAGCTAAACTTTTGCCCTCAAAACTAGAAGCCTAGATCCGTCAGTAGAAATCCCCCCAGTGAAAACTCCTTGGAAGAGGCCTTAACCCGCGCCCCACTGGGCCTCTGCATTTCCTTCGCCCGACTGGGGGGGGGGGGTGTTTGACCCCCTCTAACTCGGCTCCCATGGCACGTAGACCAAAACAAAAGACACTGTTCGAACCGTTA